>JASVER010000001.1:30251544-30465960 GCA_030449065.1 Oceanodroma leucorhoa
CCACACAGCCGCTCGCTCACTCTCCCCCAGGTGGGACGGGGGAGAGAATCGGATGGGTAAAAGTGAGAAAACTCGTGGGTTGAGATAAAGACAGTTTAATCGGGAAAGCAAAAGCCACGCACGCAGGCAAAGCAAAACAAGGAATTCCTTCACTACTTCCCATGGGCAGGCAGGTGTTCAGCCATCCCCAGGAAAGCAGGGCTCCATCACGCGTAACGGTTACTTGGGAAGACAAACGCCATCACCCCGAACGTCCCCCACTTCCTTCTTCTTCCCCCAGCCTTATATGCTGAGCATGACGTCATATGGTATGGAATAGAGCCAATCCCTGCAGTCAGTGTGTGATTTTTCACAGAAAATGTGACCCTAAAGAAATAAAATTACTTTGGGACAAGGATTCCATACCAGGTAGATGAATTTGATGAAAGTCTAAATAGCTTCTGGGTTATTCTGCTTCTTAAGGATTGCACAAGTTGACATGTTTCCTCACCTTTCCTTCCTCATTGAAAGTTAAATGCTGGCTTTTGTTGTGTTTTCTTTGGAGCTTGGGATATCTATTTAAACACCTGCCTTGGTATTTTGAATGAAATTCACAATATGCTTCTGCTAGACACTGGGACATTAGAAATGCAGCATTGAACAGAACACATCCTGTTATATTGTAAAAAGGCATTTAAAATGTCAGTTTACTCAGTCAGGTGAAAGTAATCCTATTCTAGGAAGTAATTAGAAGGGTTTACAGGTATTAGTTGTCTCAGGTCAGGATGATTAGAGAAAGAATCCTATTTATTTAAATAAGTAGGGGGCATTATTATTATCTCTACTGCCAGGGTTTCAGACTTTACTGTCACTTGACAGAAGGGTTTTAAAAACCTACTCTCCTATGCTAAATTTTTTATATATATTAGAAAAAAAAATCTTTGCTTGCATAGAAATTACTTGGTCCTATATAATCCTAGATTGCAGTCTATTTGTTCCTATCTTAATCTACTTTTCCCTTGCCCTTCTCATTTCTTCTGCTTGAGTTCTCTTCAACTTCAAATGTGGCTAAGGGACAGAGTTGACAACCTGCCCGTTGTAAAGCATTATCTCATAACTGAATATGTTTTACAGTAGTATTTTCTGCTCATTTCAGCTGTTATTTGAGCAAAGGTGTAGTGCTTAACTTAGGGTTATGATTGTTTGGGTGGCAGTAAATGACACTAATTTTTTTTGAGAGAAGGAGATAAATATAGGCTGGAAACACACTAAAAGTCAAGAAACTTTAATACTTTCTTCTCTTTAAGACAGTGCTGAAGCTCTCCCCTCAGAAAAAGTCTAACTAACCGTTACATAACTAATATAAAATGTTTTGTGTTTCTTTTTTAATTTGAAGGAATCAAGTTACAACAAAAATTCTGTGAAAACAAAGTGGTTTGTTGTTTTAATCTGAGTTACTAACTCAAGCTAAAGTCTTGAAAGAGACAAGAGTTTACTTTGACATGTTTACTCATTTGGAAATTACAAGTTAGCTTGTCATGTTCTCACATTAATTGAACCCTGTAGTGAAGCCACATAATGCTTGCTGGAATGCAAGAAAAGATACAGTAGGATCCAATCATTCTTCACATTATACTTTATTCTCATTTGAAAATAATGTAGAGAAATAAGTTTTTTTCTAAAAAAAAGTTGTTTCTGAGCTATAGACAGAATGATGCAGCCAATAGCAAGCCTGCTGGAGGGAAACAAAGGATTTTTTAGGTTTGGCATTTTGAGATGCCTATGCTTCCATAATTTGCTCAGTTCATCCTACAGGTCCTGGGTCGCCCTATGTTTAATAGCTTTGTGAGTTTTTTCTATTTTTGAGCTAGAAGAAGTGACTCTAGCAAATTGACTACCTGGTTTTTTAATTGATTTTTCTTCTAGTGTCTTTGGCTTTCAAGGAGAATGAAGCATTAGGTCCTTAGACAGTTAAAGAATAAGCAAGCAACTTCAGTTTAGATAGCCTACCTTGACAATTTCCAACAATCCACATGTTAATTACTTTTGACCACAGACATCTTCAGTATTCACATCATTTATTTATTTATTTATTTATAAATAAACTTCATGAATCCAATCAGGAGCCCAGAGGGCCTTCTTACATGAAGTAAAGCCATGAGGAAAAACTCATTGCAAGGTAACATTTTGCATAATTCTTGATCACCATGGCTTGAGGAAAAGGAACAATCCAAGAACACACCTGATGCTCTTTTTTCCTTTTAATTAATTTTTTTAAGTTGGTTATGCAGAACCTGAAACAAGAAGAAAAAAATAACATTTTCAGTAACCAATAAAACCAGACAATTTTCAGATTCTTGAAAGCCACTTTCGCTCATTTAAAAATAAAAAACACACAAAAAAAATTAGATATATAATTTCAGTGGAATTGAAACATTTTGAATTTGATTCTCAAGCTACTATTTCACCAATTATTGCTTTTGATGTTTTAAGGGCAAAGCTCAATTTCCATCTAAGAAGTTTGTTTCAGTAGCAGGTGAACTCTAAGGGCTTCCCAAGAGCTCTAGGGTAAATAGTAAGGGGCTGACAGATCACTTTTTGTCAACTGTGTTGTAAGACTCTACAATGAACTGCTGATATTGCTCATCACTGTTTTAACTGCATCTCTGTTTCCTTAGCTCCAGAGTATGAAGTTGATAATAACAGATTTTAAGTAAGGAAGTCTCCTGGAAGGTCTTGTTTTGGTAGGGTAGGTTTTACTGACAGGTCTTATTTTGAACTTGCTTGAATACTTCGCACCTATATATTTTTAAATCCTTATAGCAGGACTATACAAGAAGTGAACAATTTAGGATGGTGGAGCTGGGTAAAGTGTGCTTTTTGCAGAGTGAGAAATAGGGAGATATTTTTCCATGTTGTGTTTTTTTGGGTTTTTTTTACTGTAAAATCTGGAAAAATAACCCCTGTATATTTGAAAACATTAACCAGTTTGAGGAAATTCTCCACTTCCTTACTTAGATTCTTTCTCCAGTGACGGATGCTTTCACACTGATTGATGTCCTATTGGAATGTCCATTTTCTATATATAGAAAAGGTGGAAACGTGGTGCCATTGCTTGCTCTGTCTTTATTTTATTTTAAAGTTGTTTTTATAAGGTAATGCTAAAAGGCACTGCAAGTGCCTTCTTAGTCTGTAATGACTATTTATCAAACTATTAAAAAATGTTGTCATCTAACTCACTCCTGGATTTCTGTAAAGAAAGTCACTTCCCTGTGTGTTAAAGTTTACCTATGCCTCGTATTACTAATGGTTATGCACAGTAATTCCTAGAGAGTATTTATCTTTCAGGTGACTCTGTGATTCTTACTTCATCCTCTGCTGGCACTGGAGGTGTTTTCAGAAGATCCTCTTCAACTCGATAAGTACCAGATCAGTTTTAAGGGAATAAATTCAAGGAATACATTAAATAAATTTTTGAATGTTATAACAGCTGGAATGCTACACAGATATGATTGATCAACTGACAACCTTGTGGCTTATAAATTTAGTAAAATCTAGAGTTCAGAGTTTTTTTGACAAAATGATGATTGTGGAAAATGAAATTTACAGGTAAAAGGAATAGTATAAATGAATTTCCCATTTTGAAGAAGCAAAAATATTTTTACAAATTGCCCAAAAGGATCCTATTGTAATGATTTAAAATAATTTTTAGGATTGAACATTATTTTTCCTTTTGAGTGTGATTTGAAGTTTAGCTAAAACAAAAATCGTGATTAAATTGTTGATTTGAAACTGAACATTTTGAAAATTAAAACAGAATATTTCCTTTCTTTTCTTTTTTTTTTTTTTTTTTTTTACAGTGGGTTGGAGAAAAATTTAAATGAAGAGATTAATTAATAAAAAAATTAAGTTTTTACAATATTTTCCAAACTTGAAGTTGTTTTTTGTTTTTTTTTTTTTTTTAATTTGAAACACCATACATTTATTAGGTAGTGGAAAAATATTTCCTATCTGACTTCATTTAAATGTTGAAAAATATAAAATGTGTATTACTGAAAGATAAGTTTTATTTGATAGATATTGGATATTTTTCTTGATAATTATTTTCTTGGAGATACGTGTGGGCCTTATAGTGCGGCTGCAGTTTCTTCACACATACCAATTATTGTAACAGCCTTTAAATGTCATCTCTCTATAGCTGTGTTTAAATCAACTGTTCCTTGATATATATGACTGGCTTGTGAGCTTGTGAAATCAATACAGCTGAACAGAGATTTTATCTAGCTGAACGGCAAATTTTCTGGCCACCAGTTCTGACATTGCAAAGTAGCTGTTAATTTTCTGATTAACATTAGTTTATTGAAAAGGTTTCTCTCATTTATATCCAATTACCTACAGAAGTAGGCTGTTTCAGGAGACAGTAATAGGCACAGAATAGAAACTTTTCCTTTTCTTTAACCCAACAAGGAAGACAGAGAGCTCACAACATCCCTGGTTCTTCACATGCAGGGAAAGTACTGTAATAATTTAAAACAACTTCCTAGTAGGCAACAGACCAGAAAAATATTCGCTGGAGGGAGAGAAATATAAAGGGGAGAGGAAAACATTTTTTAAAAAGGACATTAAAGTATCACTTTGCTGAAGACTCTTCTAACTTGTTTTCTTTCCGCCCTTTCTAGTCCAGTGGAAAAACAAGAAAGAAAAAACTGACAAAGCAGAGGAAAGAAAACCAAACCATTTTGCATTTTACTTTCATTTTTTGCTTTATAAAATAGATGAACATTGGTCCAAAGCTTAATATATCCTTCAAAGAAAAATTATGATTTTTACCTCTCTGTTGAAAAGAGTTGAGGACAATGAACTCTCACAGTCTTCATCCTGTCATGCACCTTTGATCCAATTCCACTACAATCAGTAGCAGGCTTTCTCAAGTTCAGTGAAAGCTGAAGTAAGCCTTGGCTAGGAACCTAACTAATTAAAGTCTCATTGTACCTGGACTTTGACCTCCAGCATTTTCATTTTACTTCTCTTCAGCAGCAATGCCACCTTATTAAAATGATCTTAAAAGTAAGGGTTTGGTCAGCTATGCAGACAGAGTCGTCAAAGGAATGTTTTGGTACTGTGGGAAGTGATTTAATTGGCAGCATTGCCCATCACACAATTTCAAAGATGATGAATCAGAAAATTTCGTAAGACTTCAAAACTGAATAGGGATTTTTATGTTGCATATTTGTATAGAATGAATTAGAAGGTGTTTTGGGAAAGGTTTTCACTTGAAAAATGCTAATTCATCTATTGAGTCACCCTCTTACACATTTCATGGTTTTTTTCCTTGTTTTTTTTTTCCTTTATCTCTTGCTGCAATGCTCGCACAGCCTGATTCATCCAGTCATCTCCTACTCATCTGTTCTTCCCTCTAATTCCTTCATTTTTTCCTTTTACCTCATCCTGTTTCTTCCCCTGACCTCTCTCATGACAATTCTGTTTTGCTCTCTAAATCTTCTTGATTGTCAGTTCTTTTCTAGCTCTTTTTCTTCATGATAAAAACATGCATTCTTCACCCTCAAAAAGTCCTCCAGTGACCATTTTGCTTTTCCAATAACCATCTCATCTCCATTTGCTCTTCCACCTTTAAAGTCAGTGGATACATAGTATTTTGCAGAGGAATGCTTCTCACATTCCCCTTTATCCAGAAGGTTTCCCTGAACTGTTCTTATCTACTCAGAGTATTCTTATTTTTTGTTTGCAACATCATCATCCTGAATGGCACTCAGTTCCACCTGGATACCATCATTAATTCAGAAATTTACTAGATATTAAATCTTTCAGTTTGTTCCATATAATGCCTCTAAGACAACTCCTTTGATGGCTGCCAGCAAAGCTAAACTCCTGTCTCAGCTACTACAACATCATATTTCCTACCCTTGATAAATAAATTAATAACAAATCTTTCTTCTGGAATTCATATAAAATCCTGCTGCAAAGTTTATTTATATTCTCTGTTATCAAAGCCATAAATGCTCCTTGTTTTTGTCTCCTTYCTCCGGCTTACCTTTCTCTATCCTGTCTAAAATAGGGTTGCTTTTAAGGCCATCAATCACAGTTTTTCACTCTGCTTATCATTCTTTATTCTCTACCAAAAAGTTACCTGGAAGTCCTGATAAGATCAAACATTAGCCTCCATTGTTATTTTGCTAAACATTGAAATAAACAGCTTCAGAATTCTATATAATGCTTGTCCTCTAACTTAGAAGTATGAGTCCAGATATTGCATTGTTACTTGTCAAAACCCTCTTTTTCTTTCATTTGTCAAAAATTTCTGCAGGAAATTTGACAGTATTTAGGCTGTTAAAGTTTCAAAATCACTGCCTACCAGGGCAACACATATCTATGATTTTTGCCTTATTCATCTCATACTTTTTGTTTTATAACAGGAGTGCAAGTTGTGTGGTACACAAGRCAGCACTGCCTCCTTTGATGCTGGTTCAGAACTGTGACATTAAAGTAATATGAACAATTATAAACAGTCAACAGAAATCAAAGATATTTTTTTTCTGCAGAAAAAAACAACGTTATACTCACCAACAGCCTTGGTGGGCCTTTATGGTAGGCAACCTGTTAGGAAGCCAAAACCCCAGGGATTTTAGTTCCTGGAATAACAACCTAGGAACAGCCCTAACAGGTCAGACCAAAAGGTCATCTAATCCAGTGTCTTTTCTCCAACTGGGGAGAGGACTAACAAGATTCTCTTCTGCATGGAGAAGGTGAAAGGTCTCAAAACTTTAGGCTTTATTTGATTCACATTTGTGATGAAATCTTTACATCTGTCCGTTGTCTTGACACAAAACCAAAAATGTTCTGTTGTCTTCATACATAGAATTTGCATCTGGGTTTATTTATTTATTTATTTTTCTAGACTGCAGAAAGATCAGTACAATGTTTTTCTGTAAAACATGAAAGCTACGATTTTCTTTGGTGCGGTAGTATTTCTGTCTTTATTAATAAGGCCTCCTACGAACTATCTTCTGGACTCTGCTGTCTTACAACTTCTGGACTACCTTGCACAAATTGCGCCACTGCTGCAGTATGCATTTCTTTTCATTGATAGGAACTTTCCCCATACTCCAGCTTGTTACTGCCTCACAGTTTTATCTTCTGAATTCTAGATGTCAGTGAAGATTACTTTCAGGCACTTCCCTGGCTATCTTCAGAAGGAGCAGTCCTCTCTGATACCCACAATAACACCTGCTAGCAGGTGGGGTGAAGCCTTCTGATATAGTCCTTTCAGCCCATGAGGTCTCCTTCCTTTACACTGTTTTTGTTATTATGAAAGTGTCCTCTTCCACAAGAGAAGACTTCCTAATATCCTTTAAAAGTCTGGTGCTGATATATATGGTCTTTTAAACTGTAATAGTTCTCAATTGGACAAACATTATTCCTCTGTCAGGTGATATCAGCAAGACCTCTGAATAGAGAAAGACAAATTGTGGGAGTAATTTCAGCCCCTTTCCCATAAGCTAGCTATGTTTCTGTGACCTTAACTAAGGTTAACAATAATGAATTCCAGGCCACAACTATCATCTGTAGATGCACCAACAGATTTTGATTATAGCTAAAATACTACATCTTTCCTCACCCTTGCATTTCTAGCTCCAGAGCATCCAGTGTGGATGATTTCACTGCACTTGTACAGATGTGCGTGCAAACCTCACACATATATGTAAAAATCACATAAGCCTGCAGCTATGTTGTTATGATAAAATGCAATAACAAGAAGTGTTTTATTTGTTCATTTCTTTGTTTGCTTGTTTTTCCTGTAAATGTATATTTCTGCATCATATTTGAGTCAGCTGAAGAACAGATTAATTCTGGCTTTCAAAAAGCTTGGGATTTTGGTCATATGCATGAAAATATGGATGATGATGAATTTTGCCTTTTTTTTTATCCTGTCTTACTTAAATTTTTCTATTAGTTTGGCTTTGTGGTAGTTATTGTTTAATTCATAAAGCTACACATTTTCATTATAAATGATCCAACTTACTGGTTTGTATCTGAAGTTGTTAAATGTTAAAGTACGAGTTTGAAGAAAATTCCTCTTCCTATGGAAAATCTCTGGACTATGGTGCTAAGTAGGCAGGATGATTCAGTGAATTGCCAAAATTTGTGCAAATTATGTCAATGAGCATTCAAGTAGATCAAAATTTAAACAGGAAAGAACCTAATCTGAAGACATATATATATAAAATTTATTTGGGTATCGAGTTTACAGAGGAATAAATTAGCCTGCATTTAGATCAAATGGGTATTCCATTGGTAAGAAAGATGGACAAGATTACCATATAACTTCTGTTCTTCTCATTGCTGAAACAAAGGTCAAGCTGTCTTACAAAATTTGGTTGATCTGGAAAGGTATTAGAGGGATCTGTCACTTTTGCGTAATCAATAGCCTTGGAAATCATTCAAAAAGTGTTTTGACTGTTCCATGAGGTTTTTTAAATCTCATTTTGAAAGCTCTATAATTTGACCTATCATTAAATTTCAGTCATGTCACTGTGGTCAGGGATGTGAAACTTCAGAGAAAATTTGAACACAAATGGAAAGCAAGATTAAGACTTAGATGTGGAGAATTGTTCTTATCTGACTTCAACCCTGCCTGACAGCTAGATCCCATACCAATAGATATCATAAGGCTTATTTTCTCCACCAGTGGAAAGTTTATGAGAGCCATTACTTTCATGACATTTCAAACCTCGAAAGTTAAGAACAATTATAAATGCACATGTCCTTGTGAGACTCACTTTCCAAGCTAGAAAATAAATATTTCTCATTTCCAATACAAATGACCATAAACCTATAAAACATATCTAGCTTCAAGTCTAGTCTTATCTTTAAATGTTAATTCCATTCTCCAGAAGTTGAAAGAAATTCATAATCAAGACTCGGACATGTTGACTCATTTTCTGTATAGTTGGAGTACTTTTCAAAATGCCTACAAGATATTGAAGCATAACTTCTACTTGCAGAAATTACTGTGGTACTTGGGAGATCAAGGATACAATTTTTCTGACTACACAGGTGACTGAAACTAATACATAGATACCTTAGGAAACGCAAAAGATATTCTTTACGACTATGGGAAAAAAATAAGACTATATCTGAAAAATGAAACAACATTCAAAATTATCTAGAACAAGTCAAGCTAGCTGCATCATAAAAATATTTGTGTGTGGAATGACAACATCTTCTGTTTTGCATATGCATTTCATCTTACAGAAACAGAACTTGTTCATTCCTGGAGTGTGGTGGATTGAACCCTGCTAGTAACTGAGCACCCACCAACCACTTCCTCGCTCCCGACTCCCAGCAGGATGGGGGAGAGAATCGGAAGGGCAAATGCAAGAAAAACTCATGGGTTGGGATAAAGACTGTTTAATAAGTGAATGGAAAAAAAATGCCAACAAAACAAACAAACAAAAAATCCCAAGAAGTGATGCAAAGATAATCACACACCATCTCTTGCCGGCAGCCCGATGCTGAGCAATGGCTACCTTGGAAAAACTCCCCCACATGTTTTACTAGTGAGCATGATGTTATATGGTATGGTATACCCCGTTGGTCCATTTGGGTCCACTGTCCCAGCTGTGTCCCCTCCTAAACTCTTGACAACCCCCAGCCTACTCCCTGAGGGGGGAAACAGAGAAGACCTTGGTGCTGTGCAAGCACTGTACAGCAATAATCAAAACACAGGTGTGTTATCAACACTGTTTTACTCACAGACCTAAACACAGGACCATACAGTCTGCTACGAAGAAAGTTATTTCCACCCCAACCAGACCCAGTACACAGAGCCCACATAACAAGCAAGCAAGCAAGCAAGCAAACAAACAAATAAAAAATTAAAATGAATTGTTAAGAGGTAAGGTTCTTTTGTTTGTTTTCTTTTGCTTCTAAAATAGTAATGATGTTCTTAATATAATGAATTCAAGTCAGGAGGAAAGAAATTATAAGCATAAATGTTTAGGAAACCTTAAAATATTTCATAAATCAGTGTCATAGTGTAATTCTCAAAACAAGTGCAGCACCCTATCAGATCTTTGAAGGAAAGAAATTTCAGATATGTGAATCCTTGAGGAAATTAAGTAGAGAGACAATGCAGCTGACATAGCCAGAGATTCAAAAATGGAATTTTAGAACATTATTTTCCAGTTTTCCACGTTTTATAAATATTTTTAATATCTGTGAGAGTGAATGTTTCTGCTCACCTCAGCAGCAGGAAAAGCTTCAACCAGGGCTTGCAACTTAGACATTAAAGTCAATTAACTTCAAGACATACATTTTATGCATTAGTTCCAATGTTCATAAAACTACTTGTTTCAAGGTTGGGGAGGATATTATCACAGTGTTTCAAGCTCATAGGCAATCATGACGCTATATCCTGAACAAGGTGCAAGCAGCAGATGAGTCTTGCTAATRCTTCAGTGATCTTAATAAAGCAGCTTTGAGGTCACGGTGGCATATGTTGTTATCCATATGTCATCATACAAAATATTTAAGTTGACTCACATCTTCTAAATAAATCTTCTCAAAGCATAAGACACAAAGGAAGGTTTGATTAGGCCATGTCTTCCCAGGATTAAGAGCAACATAACCTCACACTAATATAGTTATGTAGACATTTCTCCAGAATTGTCGTGATTTAAGCCCAGCCGGCAACTAAGCCCCACACAGCCGCTCGCTCACTCTCCCCCGGTGGGATGGGAGAGAGAATCAGAAGGGTAAAAGTGAGAAAACTCGTGGGTTGAGATAAAGACAGTTTAATAGGGAAAGCAAAAGCTGTGCACGCAAGCAAAGCAAAACAAGGAATTCATTCACTGCTTCCCATGGGCAGGCAGGTGTTCAGCCATCCCCAGGAAAGTAGGGCTCCATCATGCGTAACGGTTACTTGGGAAGACAAGCGCCATCACTCCGAATGTCCCCCACTTCCTTTTTCTTCCCCCAGCCTTATATGCTGAGCATGACATCATATGGTATGGAATACCCCATTGGCCAGCTGGGCTAGCTGTCCCAGCTATGCTCCTTCTCAGCCTCCTGTGCACCTGGCAGAGCATGTGAGCTGAAAAGTCCTTGAGAAGTAGACTACCTAGCAACAACTAAAAACATTAGTGTGTTATCAACATTCTTCTTATACTAAATCCAAAACATAGCACTATACCAACTACTAGAAAGAAAATTAATTCTATCCCAGCCAAAACCAGGACAAGAACTGAGTGACTTTACAGGGGAGATTCATCTCTCAGGTAAATGTTGTCAGTGTAGTCACTTAGATTCTTCTGTAAAATTAGTACAGATAAGAAAGCATTTCTAAAACACAATTGACCTGTCCTGCATTAATCATTTGACAAATAATGCGGTCTTCTGGTGGCCAGCTGTCTATGGTTTCCTGGATCACCTTCTTGCTTCAGGGGCGTAATATTCTCTTTAGGAGGTGGAGGAGATATATCTTAAGTAGAACCACAACCACCCCTTTCAACAGACATGTCTGTTCTCCTTAGCACCTATGTCTCAGTTTTGTTTGTCTGCTGGGATGTAGGCTCTCAGTGATGCCAGTAAAACTATATTTCCTGTGGCTGAATGCATCACCGGTAAAGGAAATGAAGGAAAAAGACCAATCTTAGAAGAGTGCAGAGAAAATTGAGTTACATTCCAGTAAAAAGCCTGAGGAGATAAAAATAAATTGTGTTGACTGGAGGCTCTTGAGAAAGAGACAGAAGCACTGTAACTGTCCACAAAGATTTTAAAGCAGACCAGGACTGTGACTGAAAGAGGGAATGTGGAAGAAAAAAATATAGCGACCAAGTGTGAGCTGAGTGGAGAATGACACAAGCTGCCTGGGCAAAAACATCAGCATGAGCCAGTAGAAACAATAAAAAGAGGAAGAGGAATTTGTGAGACAAATGTGATGAGGTCCTGTAGCAGGAGAGGAGAAATGATATTGCTGAGCAGAGTAGACTAAAACCAGACAGAGTCCAGACAGTTTATATCTGATACTACTACACAAATTGGCCTTTTTCACGTGTTCATGTATTTGAATGTTTTTAATATGTAAGATGTATATTGAATTAGGTTAAAGATAAGAGGAAAAAAAACCCTATCTCAGAGAACAGGTAAATGGAAATCACCATAAAAAACCCCTCTGTTTTTATCTGTGTAATGTAGATTAAAAATTGGCTGCACCAGTGATTTAAATCAAAATGTTTTGAGGAATCGCAGGGCACCCTTTTTCTCTAAGTGCCGTGCTTAAGACCTTCCAGTCTAGCATGCAAAAAAGCAGAACTCTTCGAACAACAGCTAAAGTCAGTAAGAACATATAAACCGCTGTATTGTGCTACCTGCCCTGAGAAGCTAAGTGTAAGCATCTCAAATTGGGTACTTTGAATAAAAGATTGCATTTGGCCTTAATCTTTCCGTTTTCTGTTTTTAAAATGAGTAATCTGACTGGAGTCACAAGAAAATTAATTTATTTGTGTTCAGAAAGCACTTATTTAACTGTTGTGATGAACATCCGAGAGAAAGACGTGGAGATTTCTTCCAGCATGGTTTGATTAGCAAACAGATATAAGGCCACATACTGATCTATATGAAGCAGTATCAAATAGCTTGTGACCAACACAAGCCTTCTGAATGAAGTAGGGAAGCTACTTCTGGAAAAAAAAATCTGTGATCCAGTCTTAAAAATTGCATCATAATGCATAGAGAAAAGGAGAGGGAATAAGGTTTTGCCGTTTAAAGTCACTAAACTTTGAGTATTTGAAATCAATAAATTCTAGAAAAGTTAGTAATTGCTACAAACAATGTTCTTATTCACTGTTACTTATTAAATAAGGATTTTGAAATCTCTCTGATGAGATCTTTGCTCCTAAGCTGAGGTACCACTGAAATAGATACAGTACAAGCTTGCTTTAAAGTTTTGTTTTCAAAGAGATTAAGGAGTATCGTTTACATACAGTTGAATTTCTTATTAGTTAACTCCAAAATTCCCTAAACCCAGATCATAGAATAGCATTGAAAGCCTTGCTAAAGTCAAGGTAAATAGCATGAAATGATCTCCACCCATGAATAGCTGAAAGGAAACATGTTTCCCAAATATTCTTGTACCCAGGTTGTGACTTTGTGTTCTGGTTGAGTAGAGAACTAGATGGCTAAATAATGGGTTGGATGGTCAGACTCAGAGAGTCGTTGTTAATTGTTCTTACTCTACCTGGAGGTCTGTGGCAAGCATCTATTGCAAGGGTCTGTCTGGGACCTGTTTGGTTTATCATCTCTATCAATGGCCTGGAGAAGAAGGTGAGGGAAAGCATTCTAACAAAGTTTGGAGATGACCAAAGTGGAGGCAGGGGGCACTGCTGGGGACATTCAAGGGCAGTGCTGCCATCCAGAGGGACCTAGACAGGCTGGAGGAACCTCATGTATTTCAACAAGGATAAAGCCAAGTGCTGCCCCTGGGCAGGTGCAAAGACACAGGCTGGGGACTGCCTGGCTGGGAGCAGCTTTGCAGGAAGGGACCTGGGGGCCTTGGAAGACATAAGCTCTCCATAAGCCAGCTGTGTGCCCTGGCTGCAGAGACAGCAAGCACCCTGGGAGATACTCACAGGGGCACAGACAGGACATCAAAGGGAGGAATTATTGCCTTCCGCTTGGCACTTGTGTGATCCCATCTGCATACTGTGTCTAGTCTAAGCTCTCAAGAAAAATATCATACAAAAATCACATAAAATTTCTACATTCAATATTTGTTCAATAAGTCTTCTTTTTTTTTTTTTTTTTAATTAAGTCTGTAATGGCTGAGATGTTCAGTCTTCAATGAATAGAGGTGACTGTAAATTATCCACTGGAACAACATTTCGTTCAAACAATGTGGGTCTATTAAGCTTGTAATGTCTATTTGACAGATTTTGCATCTGATTACTTTTTTTCCCAACCCTTAAGGAGGCCTCTGAAAGATTTCTGGCATATTAGCAAATGAAGATCTACAGCTGTTTACCTAGAGTTTAATGAAATAGACATTTTTCCTTAGCACAGAAAAAATGCTTATGTCATCAATGAAGAGAGGTCTAGGAGCCTTTCATTCACCACAAATTAGAAAAATATCAATAAAAATAACATTTGTAGTGAAATAGGAGACCCAGGTTTTGACCAGCTTTTGCTACACAAGTAGAGCTAAGTGTTCTTTTGTCACTTCACTAAAAAACAAAGAGTTGTGTTCAGCTGTAAGCAAGGGTCTTTGATATAGGCAGCCAAAGCAGTTTCACTGAAGAGGCACACATCATTCATTTCCACATGCCAAATTTTAGAGGCATGTGGAACGTGGATATCTCCATAACATCTTTCCATGTTCTGCAGCTCAATGTCTGTGAATATTTTAGGAAAATATACAATAAAACTGTTATTTCCTCTTGGCTAACTTCTAAACAGCACCCACTGCTGCTGTGGAATACTCTCTGTGACTACAAAACAGGGAGTCTTACATGAACACATGGGAGGGAAGGCACTCTTGAAAATTTGGATTCCTCCAGGGTCTGTCATGTATGTTATCCCACTTCATGCAGAGGGATAATTGGCTATTTTTATCTCCTGCTAATTTCTTTCTCCTTTTTCTTTTTCCATGGTAAGGTCAGTCTAGATATCCTTATTAGGAGTAGTTGCCTGTTGCTCTTCAGTAGCAATGTGCATCCTTTCTCTCTCCTGTCCCCACCCCAAGCGTTTATTCCTTCAAAGAATAACCAAACCAAAATTCCTTTTCTTTGTTGTCTGTATTTATAGAAGAAAGATATGGAATATTTTCCACTGTTTGTCTCATTATTATTTCAGTCGTGTCTAGATAAGTAATGGACTGCGCAACCTTCATTCCTCCTTACCTGATTCGGTCAGAGATGTCTTTTAAGGTGGCCTTGCATGAAGATATTAACTGAATTGGTTGATAATTTTTCAGGTAAAGAGTGTTTCATTAAAAAAATGTCATTTGTGGAACTCTTTCCTTTCTGCAGAACAGAAACATTTGAAATTAAAAGGACATACCAGAATATTCTCCTGATTACTTCAAGACTCCAGGGACTTGCCTGGGGTATTTCATAACTCTCCGAACTCTTTTTTTATTATGATTGCAGACTCACAATTCAGTTTCCATAGCTCATTTCATCACCTTGCAGAGCTGTTACATCTGCCTTTGTTATCTAAGTAACACTGTAGTGGATCTTATACTTAAAAGATCTCTACATTAATCGAGTTCTGTGTTTTGATAATTTTCAGTACAGCAGTAAACTTGATATGCTTGGCTTTATGCCAGATGTTCTGAAAATGGTACTGAGGTAGATTTTTAAGAGTTAGATATTTAAAATAAGAGTTTTTTGAATGTGTCCAGTTTATTGTAATAATTATACACACTTTTAAAGCTATTGTTTCACTTCATCACTGCAGAAGATAGTTTCTTTCATTGCTCTCCCAAAGAAAGTCTCTGAATTCACTAATGCTATGTTCTTCTTATTTTTTAACATTTTATTGGAAAATTAATTGCTATTTATATGTGTAAATCCATATAATATAATTTTTGTCTTATCACCAACTTAATATCTCAAGTTAAACAAGTGGCATCTCATAATTATTTCATTTCATATTAATAATTGTTTTATTCATGTATTTTTTTGGTTCCAACAAATGTTGGAATCCCAAGGGAATTCCTTTATAATATGCTATTAATATCTTCTTATTATAAAGTTATTTCAATTTATTTAAAATATAATTTCTGGCAGGTGTTTCTTAACCCTAACATCTGTGATGAATATTTTTTGGCTTACTGAAAAAATTTGAAATAACCCCAAACAATCACTATCCACCAGTAAATGTGGTAACTCTAATATAGAGTAGACTATATCTATCTTTAGCATAATTTAGGGATGAGAAAACTGAGCCACTGGTTATTGCGGTCATTTAAAGTCTCAGGACACTTTTTAGGAAAATGGGGGTGTTCAGGTAGGCTAACATTGGCAAATTCCAATTTCACTCATAGATTCCAAGCTACATTTTATTTCCCATGGTATTTTAGTGTAGAAAAAAGAAGTTATTACTTTTCTTTGATACCTGCTGATTCAATAGTTTGTTTAATACATTAGAGTGGTGAGTGATACCTACAAATAGAGAGACAAGTTGTAGCCAACTTGGGAGTGGGTTGCACTCAGCAGGTAGTGAACTCCGCAGTCTTCTGGCACCATTACATTTTTATGCAGGAAGACGGACTGGAAGAAATGCAAAATTGCATTAGGGACAGGAGTACTGTCACTAAACTGTTCAGAAATCTTTAGTTGAAATTATGATATAAATTACCATCATCATTTTCTGTGGTTTAGTAACAGACTTTTGTGATTCTACTTAGGTAATATGACCTCATAATTTCCTTATGACACAGCTGTGGTTCAATGTAATATTTAGTCCATATGATTCAAACATGTTAAACATTCTTTAGAAGGCACATACAACAATTTCTGGAAATAATTTAAATTTCTTTATTTTCAGTTACTCAGTGAATTAAATTTAGTTGTTGTTTTTTGAGGTTGGTTTGGTTTTGTTGTTTTAAATTTCTCTGTCTTTCTGTTCTGCCCAGCCAGAATTTGGGATGTTAATTTTTTTCCGGCTTTTTCTTTTGCTTTAAGCTTTTTCTAGATCTCACAGCAGAGCTGAAAGGGGTGAAGACAATATGCACAATTTTGGCATCTCAAAAAAAAAAGGGAGTTGTTTTGAATTTTAGTCTTTTTTTTTTTTTTTTCCTTAGACCATCTGACCTTACATAAATTGTCTCCAGCAGTTAAGGTTTCTGTAGGAATAGATTGGCCTTTTTTTTTGGTATAAAGTGAGCAAACTGAGTCCAGAGAATAAAAGATATCCATACAGTAACATAAAGAATAACTTTACTTTTTATTAGGCCATGTATATCTTCCCATATCATTTATTAACATCATTTTACAAAGATTCTTGCTGCTTACTGTTTGGATTCCTTTTGACCCACACAAAGCCCTCATACATGAATCATACCATAACATAAGGTATTTACAAGAACGTCTGTAATAAGGTATATTTAGTACCTCTTATTGTAACCAAATGATACCTTTTTATTCCTCTTTGAACCATTAAAAACCCATCCTACAAAGTGGTAAACATCCTCTCTTCCCATTGCAATGGACAGAGTATAAAATGATGCCTTCCTGAGTTTGCAATCTGATATGTAAGCTTGGGGAGGTATAACGGTTGCCCCACACCCCCCATTGATTTCCTCTGTCAATTTTCCTACTTCAGTATCAGTATCAGTATAGTAATTCAGCAGCATTTTGAAAATTCAAGTTTGGGATGTTAAAATGGAAATGAATGCCAAAATTAAGGAAGAGTTTACTTTGACAATATTTGTTAATTTTCATATGTAGTTCAACAAAACTCTTAGGTCCATCCTTCATCTTAAGTGACCAGGATATGCAGAGGACAGTAGTGAAATGCTTTACAAAGGGGTTTGGGGTCTGAACTAGGTTTAGGATTTTGGTCATTATTTTATACCTGTTTTACAAAGGCATCAAAGAGATTTTTTTACTATAATGAGATTGGTTTAGGAAGAAAATATAGGTAAGCAATACGTACAATGGCATGCCTAAAAAACTCCATCACGTATACCCATACATTCATGTTCATGTATGTATGAGACTATTCTTTTAAAAATATTTCTATGTGTTTTTAATGCTGTTATTGACTTGATATATAAAATCTAATTTGTTTCCAGTACTGATTTCTTATGAGAAAGAAAAACTCCTGGTTTGCTTTTGTTAAAAATACCTAAAACCTCACTGAATAATAGCTGTTACAAAACTCCTTTGATTTTACATTTTTCCTTTCACAGTGTGTGGCTCTGTACTCTATTTCACAAGGCAATGCTCTGTTGAAAGCTGTCACTCTAAGAAGCAGTATGATAGTTGCCAGTGATATCCAAAGAAGACTGAATAATATATACATATCTTACTTTTAATGTGTCCTTAACACATTGACTTTCCTGGCTGTAAGAGCTAGTAAAAAGAAAATCAGCATAAGGTGAAGCATATCTCCTGCTGAGTGGCCAAATTGCATGAAATCTCATGCTTCATTAATGATGCTTCTCATACCAGCTGGTCAATGGATCATGAAAATGAATCAGAAGTACAACAGGGATTTTTTTCCCGGTGGTAACAGTCATAAACAATTATGAACTGCTGGTTCCTACTTTTTCAATACATAATGATTTCATTGCTTTGCTTTAGCCATAAAAGAAACACGGTATAATGTTTAAAGTTGAGAAAGTGGGAAGGCACCACTTACTTTGGTAAGATACTTATCCTGCCTGAGCTTCATTTTCTAATGTAGACATGACATTCTATATCATGATGCAGCAATAAAATTCTTCCAGTCATACCCTACCGCAAAGCTTTCACCTCTTCCCAAACTCAAGACAGTGATTTATGGTGTCTCTTTTTCTGGTTTTGTCGTTCAAAGGAAAGGAAATAAAGGCCTTAAAGGACCGAGGGTTTTAAAGGAGAGTGCTTGCCACCTGCTGAAATTCTAATTTTTCAGGTATCTCAAAGTCATCACCTCAAGGGTCTGGTCGCTCACTGGTTACCTTTGAAACCTTTGATCTGCATCTCAGTATCTACTGACAGAATGCTTCATGCAATGAATGGACCTATTGCAGGTCTTTATTGAGGAGTCAGTTCCTGTGTATTGAGGACTTGGTTCCTGTGATGTACATTCTAAGGCATAACTGCTGTCCGGAAGAAGGTTTTCTTGAGAGCTCTCATGTGCCAAAAATCCTCCAACAGTGATAGAATATGAAGGGAATTTCATTTTCTCCTTTGCACTCTATGTGCCTGTGTGCAAGTATGTTTGACCATATGTCAGAACTTCATTTAGTTATAGAAAACATTTCTCCACCTCCACTCCATTTGTCATTGGAAGGCATGAGCTGCCAAACCACAGCAGAACTCTTTGTCTTCAATATGAACAAAAGCTCTGAAAACTGGGAGGGAAAATCTTAAGATAAAGGCAAGGTATTAATACAAACACTGAAAAACATGGGACTTCCTTACATATCTCAAACTTTTCCTTTTATTTTTCCCTCAGCCCTTGCTTGATATTCTTCTGAAACAAGAGAACTATACCCTTGTCAGTTATCTGTCCAGATTTGAGTAAGTTGTCTTCCAACATTGACCTTCTCCCAATGGCCCAAAATTTCTGATCAGTTTGGCTTCTCCAGACAAGAAGTGTCTGAGAAACTTTGCAGCTTTCCTTTGGGGCATCAGCTACTTCTTTTCTGTAACTAGTCAAGACAGCTATATGTATGACCCTCCTCCTTCTGTTGCCTCAACTGTTCAACTGCAGGAATGACACTGTGTATACTTTCTGATGGCACAGCCTTGGCTTTCAGAAAGCAGGAAATTATACCAGATTGAGGTTTTCACAGTAACAGTGAGCGTGTGTCCAGTCCAATGGTGTGCAGCACTGCCTGGGAAGGGTCTGAGAGCTGTACAGTACATCGTCATGTGTAGTGGCCTACTAATAGTTCTGTGATTTTCTGCCATTTAAATCTGGTATCCCATGCAGATCAGTAGGAAAGAAAATCGGTTCTAACATTCAAAGGTATTGAGTCACTAAAAAAAGTATTTTACAATGTTTGGGCAGAGGTGGTTTTTACTTTCTGGGAAAAGGAGAGAGGAATCAACTTAATTATGTTTTAAACATCAACCAATTGATTTTGTNTTTAAATCTTTCTTCAGAGCTTCCTTTTGGTGATCACACTTCAGTTCTACTTAATCTTCTAGGTTTTGGTGAATTGAATTTCTGGAGTAGGATTTGCAGTTTCAGATAGTACAAGATTGCCTTCTCTGAAATCAGCAAAGGAAATATGCCTGCCACAAAAAAAAGAATTGCTTTTACCCACATTTGCTTTGCTTAACTCCAGCTGTGTATATCTAAGGATGATAAACACCACATAATCTATGCTATTGTTCTTTTCTTCCCTCCTCTGCATCCTTAACCCTAAAATAAAGGTTATACCTTGTCTACTGGGGTTATATGTTTACCAGTCTACATTGTATTTGGATTAACATACATGTGGCTTTTTTTCCTTTTGATTTGGTTTGGACTGATGTGCAGCCTGCTGTTTTTTTCGATTCATCCTTTTCCTCTGTTCACTGCAAAGGTCTGAATCTTATAATTTATTTTCCATATTAAAGTAACAGCTTTTCAGCCTAGCAATCAAATACTTGAATGAACATTCAGCATTCTTGTCTGTATCTTAGATGAAGTATAAAAGGCTATGTAACTGTAGGCCAAGCGTATCTTTCACACTGTTAATTCTTGTCAGCAACTACAGATCTTTATAAGGCTGAGTTCTGCACTTGGAATCACACTCTGAAAATGAATGCACCGGTTAATGTACTTTTCTGTTTTTACTGTGAATGAAGAAAATAACAGCCAATATACTTAAGAGAAACACATTGTCAAAGATCAGCAGAAAGTTTTCTGTCTGGCTGACAAGAAACAGAAAATCCACCTTTTAATTTTGGAATTATCTTGGAGACCTACATCTTCCCTCTGGTCCTTTGTTACTTCCTGAGAACAGCATAAAAAAGAAACAGTTAAAGAAGAAATCTTCGTAACAAAACAACTCCAGTAATTTCTTTAGCCAGAGGTAACATTTTCAAACACATCTAAATGTTTTAGAAATTAAATGAACTTTCACTTTCATTAACAGACTTAAAGGTAAGGGAAGTTTACAGATGTTATTTAGACACCTAAGAGGCTATGAAATTCTCAAAGTCTCAAGGGATCAAAGCTTCTGAGTCTCTCAATAGTCAAACCACTCACTGGAGTGATTACAAAGACTTTACCTCTTTTTATTCTAACATAGCTTAGATGATAGAATTAAAATACTGTTCTACATTGTTTATTATTTCTGATATTTGTTATTTTTACTTTTTCATGCATTTGCTATCAAACGAAAAGAAAAACATGACTTTAGTTTGTTTTCATGAGTGTTTCTTCCCATCAAAAATAAAAGTGTTAATGGAAAAATGTTATCGACATTTTACAATTTAATCAGCCACAATGTTATTTTTAGAACACTGGGAGCACGAGCAAGTCAATTCTGACTGTTTTGACACTTCACCGTCAGTGTCTTGAAGTTCTGTATGACCAACATTTAATTTGGCAATTAAGTCTGTATTTAACCTATGGGAATGATCTTGGAATGGTGTTATTGAGCAGATGCACCACTCTAAGGGGGCTTTGAATGTTTCACACCTTTGCAAATCAACCTATGTGAACAGTTGCTTAAATGTGGATATTGAAATCCTGTTAGATGATTCTATGTCATAGTTGAGAGATGTTAAATTTAATTTTTTTTTTCTAGAAACGTAATGAGAAATAAGCCAAAGAATATTAACTAAATATTTGCAATTAAACTTTATTTTGCTAGTAGTATTAAATCATTGCTTTCCTATTTTTTAAATAGAATTATTTTCCTCAGAAATTATTTTTAGACTGATTTTGGACAGAGGGAAATACTGAATCAATTATGCTGTGATAATAGTCTAAGAAATGGTGATTTCCAAATACAGCACTCCCGGAGTACAATGTTCTAATAATATCTCTGCCAGTGTTACTTCTAGTTAGATAAGAACTTGAGTATTTTGATAGTATTAGTATTTTGTGCTGTGACTCTTCTGTCACTACTGCCATTCAGGGTGAAGGGCACTACACATGACTCATTATTGCCATCTTCATTAAACAATGACATTAACGTACAACAGACTTTAAATATTGACTCTTTTGTGCATCTCAGAAAATTAATTTATATGATAAGAGCTGCGCTTGTTTCTTTCTTGCAGCAGGTGGTCCTTGCTGAGTTGTCTTAAAATGAAATGCTGATTTCAAACTTTCAAAAGCTCCTTTTCTCCCTTTCTTGTCAAAATTTCTTAACATGTAATTTTAATCACTCTGCAAAATCAACATGATATGATGATAATTTAGTGAATGAGACCATAAGTATTATGGACATATTCTGAGCTGGTGTAAATTAGCCTAGCTCCACTACTTCCATAGAGGTAGACCAGTTAAAAACTAACTTAAATTTCACACTAGCCTCAATTTGGAAAAGACTAAATGAACTCATTTAAACATTTTGTTGAATTAGAACAAACTATTGAATCATGACTTTTGTGTAAGAAAAAAACTTCAGAAATCATCATTTTTCAAACAGGGCATGTAGAAGATGTTGAAATAGCTACATTCATAAAAAACAAGGTGACCACCCTACACAGCCCATCTGTGGATAGAGCACTTAATGAAGCTTTGTGATCTGTGCTTGGTTATGAACTACAGTTGCATTCCCCTTACAAGAGCATTGCACTCCCAGACTGGAATAATGAGTTTGTAGTTGAAATTATAGTCCAAACTTTAAGATTTACCCAACAGCTGGAGAAGTACTATGGCCAATGACAAGTACATCATAATGTTATAATTCCTCCAGAAGTGCAAACAGTAAACCAGAAAGAATGCTACGCCAATAAAATATCATTGGAAAAAATGTTAACTGTACTAAAAATAATGTTAACTAATAGAAAATAATAATAATAATAGCAATGTGATATACAATGTAAGAGTACATATAGTTTGTCTGGAACTGGTTCAGACAGATTTGTTTGAAAATACATCTTCTGTAAACACCATAGGAAACAAAAATATCCCACATATATTTGGAATGCTTTAGTCAAAGTTGGTCCATGCAGTGTAACATGCTTTAAAGTGCTACACTGTAGAGGAAAATGAATATAGTGTTCAACAGAGTGCATGATATAACATAATGGTTAACTTGTCTGATTATCTTTTTTACAAGCATCTCCCACTTTTTATATTCTGATCTGCACTTAAGTAAGCCAGGATAATTAACATCACATATTTGTTCTTACTTCATTAGTGACATTTACACCTGCACTGTTAAGAAGTGCTTTATTTTTTCTTTTTATGCTATATTTTTACTGTCTTCTTTATTGCTTTTTTGTCATTCACATTTTAGGCAAGACAGACACTAAACAGTTCTATTATTTATCTCTGTCATTGGCATAATAGCAACTTTAATGACAAAACAGTTAAAAACTTGGACACTGGTAATTACTCCGATCACATTTACCGCACAATGCGTTATAATTCAGTGCATCTTTATACTGTGTCCTCCATGTATTCATATCACAGTGAGAAATACACAGAGCTGTCACTAAGCATAAGTCAAGCTGAACAAATGGGTTTTTAATTTTGACTGGAAAATACAGTCAACCCACTGTTCAAAATCTCATGCAGAAGGACATTGCAAAGGCATGCAGTAGTTGAAAGTCTTTGAACTGGTGGAATCAAGCTGGTTAAGAGGAAGGGATTTGAAGATGAAACAACATTATCACTACATAATGAGAATAGGCCYTATGAATCTGCAGTACAGTGAATATAAATTGATATGACCAAAAATAGGACAAAAAATCTCCAAGGCCAAGTTAATGAAATAGCTTAAATGTCCAAGATGAAGTTTTGGGATGTTTAGGAAAATGTGGAAACCAGCTGGCTACAGTAATTAATCTGTGGAAGCTGAATAAGAACAAGTGGATCAAAATGCCAAAGACTCAAATAGTGGGGGTTGCATCTTTATGACAAATTATCAAAAATTACTGATGTGGGAAGAATAAAGAAAAAATTGTTTATAATTTATTACTTGGCAGGTCAAAATCTTGGTTTTATTTATACCTGCTATTGTCATTATTTGAGTAGAACAAAATTTCTCTGCAGTTGTCAAATCTACATGTTATATTCAACTTCCCCAATGTGTAAGGTAATATAGAACTCCATATTCCTTACTGCTGTGTTCCTTTTATGTACTTTATCTTTTTGCAGGATTGCAGAATTCTAGTACAGGCAACAGACTGTAGTGCCATTTTGAACTACCTGCTTTATAGAGTGCTTTTGTACAATGGATTAAATTCTGGCCCCATTGAAATTAATGATAAATTGGACTCTGACTTCTGAGGGGTACAGATTTTATCCATAATATTCTCAACAATATACATACACAAGCTTAAATTTGATTCTCTCATTAGCAATGGATGAACTACCACAGGCTCAGTGATTTGTTTCAGATAAACATCACAAAAATTTGGCTGGTTCTCTAACTATCCATATTAATTGGCAAATGTGTAGGAAATCTCAGGAGAATTGACTCTCTCAGGAAATTTCTAGCAATTACTACATCTGTTTAAGGAGATGAGCTATCAGAATTTTGGCAGTTGCATGACAGCATTTGTCAGAATCCAGAAGAATAGATGCCATACAAATATTTATTTTTAAAGGAAAATATTGAGAATATATTTTAAAGGACAAAATTAATTTTTGCATCATTTAGATAGTCAGATATTCACAACGACTTTTCATGCCTCTGAACTGATTTCTACCCTCAAAAATCCTGGGAGAAGGATTTGCTTAAAATTCATAAAAAATACAGAAAACTATTTTTTCATAAATCCAATCTTTTTTTTTTCTTCCTAGATGGTTCAAAAAATATATATTCAAGTCAACAGGCTGACAGTCAAATTCATTAAGAATTAAATCATCCTTTTTGTCAAATACTGAACAACATTTCCGTATTGTTTCACTACAGGAAATGGCCCAGGAGATGGTGAATATCTACAGCCTAAAACTCATGATTTTGCAGACAGTTTAGAGGATGTTTATCTAGGACTACACACTGCAAAGAAATACTCATAACTGCCCATATTGGAACCACCTACAGACTATGAGTACATCTAACCCCCCCAAAACTATGATTTTAAGCTGAAAATCTCTTTGTATAGGTAAAGATAGTTAAACACTAACATAGATTGTCTAGAATATTTTGGGATCTCTGTCAGTGGTAGACTGAGAGCAGGCCGGACAAAATTCTGTCAGGAAATGACTTAATCCACAGCAATCCTATTTGGTAGCAGTGAGATGAACTAGGTCACTTCTAGATCAATTTTAAGTTATCCTATTAAGAAAATTAATGATCATGTTGTATGAAATCTCTGGCTATAGGAAACCAGGTGGTTGTCACTGCACTTCAAGTAAAGGCCACTCAGTATTTCACAAAGATTATGGTTCTGCCTCAAAAGTTCCTTTCGCATATGATTAAGGAGAATCAAAATTAGCTTTTAATAGTGGTCAGATTCTGACATAGTAAAGATGAGTACCTGATTATAACCATTTCTTTACAAATTTATATTTACACACTGTCTAATTCATTACAGTATATCATCATCTACTTATTGCGACAAAGTACCATACCTACTGACTCAAAATCCAGCTAGAAATTTAACTAGTGTCAATAAAAATGTCTGAAAAAATACAGCTTCTGCATGTTAAGCCCATCATATAAAATCTTGCAGGCAAGTCACACAAATATAACAAATAGTATTGCTACAACAAAGACAAGTAATACTGGGCATTATCTGACCTCTGACTCCCTGGCATGAAGGTGATACTGAAATATATAAACCAACAAAGGAAAAAGAAATATTATTCCACTAGTCACAGACTAAATCACACAATAGAGGAAACAAGGACTGATATCTATCAGATTTTTTCCTGTTTTTGCATTATCTTCTAGGAGTGGTGACCCAGCTATACAGAAATTATTAACTAGATGTAAGCAAAATAGAGCTACAGGCCACACTGGAGTAGTTACTAAGTAACCACTATATTGCTGCCAGTGCAAGTATATTTAAAAAAAAGTTTAAAAAAAAGTTACATTTTTTGCTGCATGGTCCCTGTTAAAAGTGACAAGATAAGACTGCAAATAAGAAAAAATTCTCCATACAACCTGTTCCAAAAACACAGAAATCAAATAAACTTCTTTAAACTTGTATTTCTCATGCAAATAGCCAAGTTCTGTGTTAATATACATCAGCATAAATTTGTAATAACTCAACTGACTTCCCAGGAGGTGCTCTAAATTCATATTGGTACAACTAAAATGATAATCTGACCTAAGGGGTAAGACACCAGGTCATGCCAAAGGCATAAAAAAAATTCATCAGAGAATAATGTTACAGACTGTCACTCAGCTTGATACACAAAAGGCAGTAAATTATGACAACATTGGCTTAGAAAATTCAATGATTAGAAGGCAATGACACCACCAATGTCAATGAAAACGAACATTTAGTATCAGGCTCAAAATTATATGAAATGTTTGACAATGTAAAAGGAGATTTAGGTGGAACTTGTATTCAGTTTCCATAAAACACAGCCCAGCATTTTTCACCCGGGGTGGGTTGACCTAGCCTGGCCGCCAGGTGCCCACCAAGCTGCTCTATCACTCCCCCTCCTCAATAAAATGGAGGGGACAAAATACAACAAAAATCTTGTGGTTCGAGATAAAGACAGGGAGATCACTCAGCAATTACCATCATAGGCAAAATAGATTCAACTTGGGGAAAATAATTTAATTTATTGCCAGTTAAACAGAGGTAGGACAATAAAAAATAAGAACAAATCTAAAACCACTTTCCTCCCACCCCTCCCTTCTTCCCAGTCTAAACTTCAGCCCTAATTTCTCTACCCCTTTCCCCCTCAAACAGCACAGGGGGATGGGGAATGGGGGTTGCAGTTAGTTCATAACACTTTGTCTGTGCCACTCCTTCTTCCTCATGCTCTTTCCCTGCTCCAGTGTGGGGTCCCTCCCACGGGATACAGTCCTTCACTAACTGTTCCAGCATGGGTCCTTTCCATGGGGTACAGTCCTTCAGGAATGGACTGCTCCAGTGTGGGTCCCCCACAGAGTCACAGGTCCTCTCAGAAAACCTACTGCTGCTTCATGGACTCCTCTCCACAGGGCCACAGTTCCTGCCAGGAGCCTGCTCCAACACAGGCTCTCAATGGTCTGCAGCTTCCTTCAGGGCATATCCACCTCTGGCATGGGGTCCTTCATGGACTGCAGTGTGGATATCTGCTCCACCGTGCTCCTCTATGGGCTGCAGGGGGACAATCTGCCTCACCATGGTCTTCACCACCGGCTTCAGGGCAATCTCTGCTCCAGGACCTGGAGCACCTCCTCCCCTACTTCTTCACTGACCTGGGTGTCTGCAAAGTTGTTTCTCTCACATATCCTCACTCCTTTCTCCTGGCTGCTGTTGCACAGTGTTTTTTACCCTTTCTTAAATATGTTATCACAGGGGTGATACCAACATCACTGATTGGCTCAGCTTTGGCCAGCAAAGGGTCCATCTTGGAGCCTGCTGGAACTGGCTCTGTCTGACATGGGGGCAGCTTCTGGTGTCTTCTCACAGAAGCCACCCCTGCAGCTACCCCACTACCAAATCTTTGCCAATTAAATCCAATACAACACCAAAGTAAAATTTTTCCCTGAGAGAATTTTATACCTATTGAACAGCATAATGATGAATCAAAACAGAAACACTTTTATTTTCTCAGAAAAGTAGCCTAGACATACACATTCTATATTCTTTATCAACTCTAGTTATTCATTTCTACATAATTGTGTTAGTAAGAATCAGTATACTTTTCCCCAAGTTTTTTATAATTTGTATAATAAACACTTCAAAATAAATCACCCTTCTCATAATCAAGAGGCAAAGAAATTTTGTAACCTCTGAAATAAGCCTTTCCCTATCTTAACTCCAACAGTGACCTGCTGTACTACAGTCAACTGTATCTTCACAAGAAATACTGTCTTGCAGATGGAAAAGACACAAAAGCATGTGTAGAAGTACATGTCAGAGTAAGGAGCAAAGTGATGTATGTCATCAATAATCTTCAAAATTTCAAAGCAGTTGCAGTCAGAGAAAAAAAAAAAAAAAACAAGAATGAAATAAAAGCTGCTAACCACTGGAGGCTGCCTTGAGGTCTGATCAGAGTACATCAGGTTAAGAAGAGGAAAGTCATCTGAATATATAACCCATAAGGTAGAAACTGCTACCAGTCCCCAACTAACTATTCAAGTTACAAGAACAGATTTTCTTAGTGAGGGGCTGTAGTAAATCTTACAAAGTAAGTTTGGTATCATATACTACGCATAGAGGATAAACCAGCTCCACAGGACCCTAAACAAAATGGAAGGAATTATGACCACAAAAAATAGAGTAAGTGAGCAGAGGTGCAATCTCAATTCTGTGACTGAGATCAAAAGCAATATGAAAAAAATGGGAGGGAAAGACTGTTTTATATCTTGGACAGTCATATATGATCATAAGTACTTGATTAGGTTACTTTGTTGGTTTGTGACATTCCTGAAATAAAATCCAGGAATGCTGATGAGCTCATTGCTGATTTGCTAACAGCAGACAACTAGTTTTACTGTTTTAGAACTACCAGATGTATTGATCTTTTAATCAGATAATTATTGCTCCTTACAACAGAGAAAAAATGATTTTTCTACCAAAAAGCTGGTAGAGGAAGCTTCTGCATACTTGGGGAGCTGTCAGAGATCCAAGACTGACTGCAGCTGGAAATAACCCACAGGTATAAAGAAAAGCCTCAAAGCTCATTTGGGTGAATATACTTTCCCATAGAAACCATGTTGTTCCAGCTTTGGCAAAATTAAGAAATATCTTCACTATTGTATCTTGTCAGAACAAGCTTTTAAGGATGCTTGTAGCAGTTTGAACTACTTGTTAATCCAAACATATTGGCATACTTTCCATTCACATTGTCCTACAGCAGCAATAAAAAATACCTTTTTCAGTATTAAGATTGTTGTAGCAACTATGATAATAGCACATTTGAGACAGAGGCAGTGTTCCCATGTTTAGAACAATGCATAATATATCCTCTTGCCTGAAAAATGAAGTATTCTGTTGAGAGTTAAATGAAAACTGTTAGTGAACCTGAAACCTTTGTTTTGTTTTGCTTTATTTTCCTGAGAAAACTAAACAATATTTTTTGTCAGTGTTTCGGTTCAGCCAGCAAAATAATAGGAATCCAATTACTCAAATACTTGTATGTATACTTTCCTTAAAAATAATTTCAAAAAGTTGGAATATGTTCTAATTTAACTTTGCTGATAAATGTATGCTTTGTTATCATCTCTTCAGAAGCTATCTTAAGATATATTTGAAGTAATAAGATGTACCAGTGTAGTGGTGCATTCCACCCTGCCCCTTCTCCTGTGCTGCTTGTTGATCTGGGCCGCTTGTTGATCTCAGAAATTCTTGTGAAACCTTGGCCTTGGTGTACTGAGTCTGACAGCTGAGCGCTCCTTGACCGTATCAGAAACTCTGCATAGCTGAGGCTGGGAACGTACTCCTACTGCCTGGCCCAGGTGTAATCCCCTAATACCTTTATCTGACTCATAGCTCAAGTGGAACAATACTGAAACCTTGACAATTTTTAGTAACTGCGACCTGGGACTGTGGCCAGGATGGAAATTTAGGGATGACTAAAGCCAATCATCTTGTGAACCTAGAAACAGTGGTCCTAAGTGAGACTCCCTGAGCTCTCCTGGACCACAGCGGGCTGAACCCAGCATCTCCCTCTGAGTGGGACACCTCTCAGAGCTCACGAACTCTCAAGTTTGTGATATTCGGAGGACCGTCACCGACCGCCACAGGACCTGGGCTGAAACACTCCTCGGCCAAAATACTCCTCAAGGCTCGATCCTTCACCAGTTGAGAAATGCCAAGACATTTGACATGAATATTTCACTGAACTCAAGGGGAATTTTTAACAGGTATACCTTTTGTACATTTATATATATTTCTCTGTGTGTGCRTGTGTGTGTGAACTAATAGYGAGCATAATCTGTAATTAAGTCACTGGCTTGATTGTAGTAGACTCTACTAACTTACTTTGTAAATGTTAAATTAATTAATGATTAAGTGCTTCTAAAATCTTATGATATATCATAAAACTGTGAATGAACCTTAGACTGCTGCTAAATACATAGTACCTTAGATTTAAGCCGTTGACCAAGTCTGAGACTAGGATTGGATCCAGCCGCACCTAAACTCCATCAGGAGTTTGGAAAGCAAGGGGTTCTCTGAACCTTGTGACTCAATGGGAGGATTTCCCTTACCCTTTTTCATCCTCGGTCTCTGTATAAATCATTCCAACTCAATTCTAACATGATTTTCCTTTGTATACTTCATCCATGTAGAAAGTAATAGAGTGAACCTTGCCATCGAACTCTGTTAAGTCAAACTTTTATAAATCTCTATTAAAATCACTTTCTGCTAATACCTCTGATGGTGATTCTTAAGTGGCCCCTAAACCACTTATTCAAGACAACTAGTTTGTGAAAAAAAATTTCAGATTCCCTCTAAAATTTGTGAAATATTGATGGGTTTTCTAAGTGATATTTTTTAAAGTACTGACAACAATAAGGCTCCCACCTCTAATGTCATGCATTTAGCTGTATCTGTTGTTTGTAGAGTATCCCACCATGTTTCTAAATTTCTTCCTGACAGTAAATTTCTGATTAGGATGTCTAAAAATGTGGGCAAGAAGTTTGGTTACTGAGAGATTTAGTTTGGGGGACAACTGTATCAACAAACAACGTGTTCAGAGTTCAGAGGTGATAAATCAGTCATTGGTCTAAAAAAAGAGATTATCACTTTTCTTCTATTTGATGAAATATAGGTTTGGTAAAATAGTTCATTAGTCACTGGATGCTTTACAAGTACTCSCTCACCTTCCCTGAGATCAAATTGTGTAATTTTACAGTCAGTGCACAATTTTGCATTAGTATTCTAGTTGTGTTATGCTTGCTTTGTCCTGTATGATAAGATGATAAGATTTCAAGGAAAAGCTGTCTCTAGTCCCATTTTTCAATGTGTATGGTGTAGATCAATAGCATCACAAGAACTGGCATGCTAACACTGATTTTAATGGTGCTCTGTTTTGAATGTGTTGGTGATGTTCTAAATCTGTTTATCTTGATCTTTCAGTAATTGCTCAGTCATTGCATTTAGTAAAACTGGAATTAGGAACAAGAGCTTTGGCAACAGGTTACCTTAAAATGGGTAACAACATGTCTTTGAAAGTGCCAAAAGTTATGTTGGGTGAGATCTCCTGCCTTGCTGCTTCATGACCCTGTGTGCATTCACATTCTTAAGTCCAGCTCATATTTCAGGTTAAATCCTTACATCCCAAGATTATCCTTGTAAAAATGCTGAACATCTCTCAGATAGCCTTTTTGGGTCTCCCTGACTGGGGCCTGGAAGCCCTCCAGCAATGGGATACCAGCAGAACTAGCCTTTCCATTTAAACAAGAAACCCGCTTTACTTTTTGTGGTGGTGTTGAGGAGCCACAGAGGAATTCTGGCATATAACACTTTTAGTGAGTCTCACAAGTGAACTGACCCCTTTTATCTGAGATGAATACATTGCTATTAAAAGATAAAGCTTTCTAAAGGATGAACATCAGTCACATAATAGGTACTTCTTAGTTTAACAACATAAGTGCCTCCTTACCACAATTCAGCTCCTGGTTGCTACATCCCAGCTGACTGAACATTCCTGACTTCTCCCATTCTGAACAGAAGAACRGGAGGTCAGGACTGTGTGGGTTCAGGGCTTTGAGACCTGGGTGGGGCCACATGGACAGTTGAGCCATAATCCGTGAAACTGGCACAGCCAATTTTTTCCTCCACTACCCGCACTGGGGAAATTTGTCTTAGGATGTGCATCCTAGTTCAACATCACTTCCAGTGGTTATTAGCCATACAGAAATCCCTGCAAGGCTCACTGCAGTTAGTTACAAATTAAAAGCAGCCAGTTTTTCATGGATTTAAGGGCAAAAGCTGCTCTTCAATTCTTTCCTTCCTAATCCAAATCCAGCTAGTTCTAAATCAAACAAAATCTAGGCGGGCCTGAACAGGTGTCTCTCATTTCAATGGAGGATTTTTAAAAATACGTGTTCTATGAAATTCTGGAAAACTTAAATTTAAATGTTGTGTTTCAATGTCTATCATTCCTTGTTTCTCAGAGAATAGTTTCATTTGCCCCACAGATGCCTGTTTTAGAAAATATATATATTCATGCGAATTGTACATGAAAAATCCTGCAAGTTTAATAAAATCATTTAGAGCCAAATTCTCCACTGGTATGAATTAATAATTTGCAGAAATTAGAATTACATTTATTGACATGGATTGTGAATTCAGAGAGCTATTTGGAAGAGAACTTTCCCCTTGTGTTTATTATCTCAACAAGTTGAGCATATTTTTCCTTTGRTAGCACATATTTGAAATATTTGAAAGAGAAAATCCCATGGAAATTCTGTATGCTGTGTTGTAGTTTAAGGCTGAAGGCTATGATATTCAACCTTTAGCCTTTGCCTGTGTATAGCTCAACAGGAAGAATAATTCAGACACCAAGCCTGCTCCCACTGGTCCTCTGCCTCTCCAGTCCCGGAGGAATAAGCTGAAAAATGGATGAACTGCACTGGCAGTGATAGCATATGGCAGCTGCCATAGGACCATAGCTTGCAGCCTATTATATGATGGACACAAGAGGCTGGTTGTTACCACCACAGCTCTTTATAAGCTGTCTGCACTGCAGGAGTCCTTGTAAACAATAATAAATATTTTTTAAAGATGCTTATATTCTAAATAATGATAATAATAAAAAAGACAGTTCAAAGTATTTTGATGGAGATAATTGGACACATACATCTGAGCACAAAAAAGAGGGCTTAAAAGAATTTGTCTTCTAATTGAAGTATTACCAGCTTACTGGAAGTTGTCTTTTTGGAAGCATGACCTACCTTACAGTACTGTAATATGTACAGTTTGCTGCTTGTTTCTCTGAAACATCTAGACCCAGGCAGAAGGAGCTCCTTCATTAATTCTGAATGGCTTTGTTTCATAAGTTACTAGAATCTTCTCATATTAGCGTGGGGTTCTGGTGTGCGTACTTCAGAGGGAAGCCAGATTTAACGATGAAATATCTTGTAAAACATTGGAGACTTTCACAATATCGGCCAACCTTCTAGAGCAGATATTTTAGCAAATAGCCACTGTGTTTTAATTTCTGTCTTCACATTTTTATCACAGCTGTTCAAAATGTTGATGAAGCAGAGTCATAAGTAGCTGTAGGAGCTACCTACTATTGCAYTGACGTCAAATCTTTCTGCTGTTAGATAAAAGTAGAAGAGTCAAGAGGGAGACATCAAATAACTAAAAATTCTGAAAGCCAGTACTGGTTATTCCAAGCATGCATATATAATAACTAGGATATAAGTATTGATAATAATTCTGCACTTTGAAGGACTGTTTGAAAAATATATATCTTAAAAAACATTGACTTGTGACTTCTAAATTCCACTAGCAGATTTATTTTGCTCAAAATATTTGGAAAGGAAACAATATATTACACCAAAATTTTAAATATTTTTTGTTGTTGTTGATAAATAAGTATGTAGATTAATAGTAGCTACGAGAAACAGTGTATCRGGGATGTTGCAGAAGACATTGTATTGAGGAGTTAGTGACCTTGAACTGGCCATGTCTGTTCTACTGGGCCTCGTACTCAAGGCCTGAGCAGCCCACATGTTAGCATGAGCTGCTGCTGGTGGGTGTTATGACAGTGATAACATCCCAGCCTGTCAGGAGAAGATACACGGTTTTCTTTGTTRCACAGGATAAAAGGCACCACAGTATGGGAAGGAGTTTGAATCTTCAGTGGGCAGGATCTGAGCAGTGTGCTATGGGAAGGTCCATCTGGGCTCTGTCTGATGCTGCATGAATGCAGGGTGTCCAGCATCTGAAGGGAAGTAGGATTTACTCAATATCTACATTCCTGGGTTTATTCTGTCTTTCTAAAACAGCTATTTTATTACACTATTTGTTTCTGTGCCTGTTCTTCTGTGCCAGAAAGAACACTGCAACACTCCCCCCACCCCCAGCACTGAACGCATGGCAAGTCCCAAGTCAGCATCAGTGACCACTTGATATTTTGACCACAACCCTTGCCATCAGAGGCTAGCTAATTCTTCACATTAAAAATATTAAATAAAAAGAAAGAAGTCAAATATACATTTGGCAACAGAAGGATAAAAAAAATCTGTACAGATTATTTTAATTTATTGTTTTTAAAAAATGAGATGTTATCAAATCCAACCAGACAATTTCATTCGTGGCTATCCAAAATATTTGTTTATTGTTTTGTTTTGTTTTCAGAGTTTTTCACAAATRGATTTTTTTTAGATTAAGGATTTTTTTTAAATAAAAGAAGGAAACATTTCTTTCTGTTGTCCTATTCACATTTAACTGCCTAAAATTTACTAGAGTTGCAATTGTTTAAAATAGCTTATTTTTATACCACTACCATATGTAACTATAATTTTCTGCTGCTGTTATACTCTTACTCTTCATCAGCACTGCTACAAGGTCTTAATTTATACGAGTCCAAGTATTCTGTCAGTATGTCGATGTTGCTGAATAAAAGACAGCCCTGACCCTAAAGCCAAGTGGCACAGACAGGTTAACATCCACCTGTCTCCTTCTAGAATAGACCAGCTACCTCCTCAATAGATATCTTTAGCTGTGGATCCCCAGTGGCTCTCATATGGCATCTTTGTACCATTGACACGTAATTATCACAGGGTTTTGTGGCTTTCCATTCTTTTTATTTTTCTTTTCAAGTTGTCTGAAATAATTTAAGGACTGTGTTTAGCCCATCAGAATGGTGCTTTATAGCATGAACCTGAAAGTATGTATGGTAAGATTTAGAGTATGGCATAAGGGTGTGCAGAGGGATGGTGCTGGGAAAGTGCCAGAAGACTCTATAACATGAAGGGATCTAAAAATGGTGCAGTCTTTTTCTATTGACCTTTTGGAGCAAGACTATCCAAAGTACAGTATGCTCCAAACTCTGTCCATATTTTGTCTTATAGGAGACTAATTCACAGCTAACCCAGAAAGAAAACTAAGAAGGTAGATGACTGGGGGCCAGTGTCCAAATTGAATTCCTGTCTTTCTGTAGTTTCATAGTGTAGATGTGCCTTTTAGGACTTCAGATTTATGGGTTCTTAGTTTCAGATAGGGCCTGGGTGCTTTTGTATAACAATCATCAGAAGTCATAACTGGATATCATGTTCTTAAATCAGATATAACAAGTCCCTTTTTTAATACATATTACATTTCTGGGTCTTCTGAAACAGCTACTCCAGAAAATTTGAGGTCCTGTGTATGTTTACTCTCATTTAGTTGTGTAGAGGACTAGTCAAGGTCACCACTATGGAAAGAGGTCATAAAATTTACCTTACCAGAAAGGTTTTCCAAAGGGTGTGTTTATTTTAATAAAAGCATTCTTTATGTTTATTGCAAAATATTTCAGCTGTTCCAGTCACAGATAATTGATAATTTACAATAATTTTACACTGTTGATACTTATTATAATAACCCTATCTATTTATGTAAATCATCTTTTATAGTTCTAAATTACAGGACTTTTACTGATTTTCCTGTCATCTTTAATTATATATGTACATATAATAACATGTAAGCCCTTTGACTTTTCCCCAGTGCCCCAAAATATGTGTGTTACAAAAGTTTTAAAACCAGCACCAGGAAAGATTAGCCAAAGAGCACACAGAAAAAATGTGCCTTCATTCTGCAGTTTGCAAGTACAAGAGACCTTTGATACTTGAATCAGAATAAAAGAGAAAAATGTGCTTTATGGAAACCAAGAAGCAAGGTGTGTGTAATTATCTTGGATAGCATTTGAGGATAAATTTTGTAAATCATCATCTTCTTTCCTATTAAAGATGCATTTCTATGCTCCAGTCCGACTTTCACACAGTGGGTGATTCAGTAGCTCTTTAAAATAAATGATTCATAGACATGTAACACCTAAAAACTTCTCCAAGAAATTCAGTTTGTTTCTAAAAGTCTAGATATAAATCTCTTAATGGTGATTGGTATAAATCCTAAAGTTCTGTATGATTTAACAATTATATATGAATAATATATTAAAATATATCTTATGTTCAGCATTTACTCTGACTGACCATGAAGAGAATCGATTATACAGAAAGTAATAGGCATAAGCACTTTTGATTACATAGGGATCTKGACTGCCTAAAAAACTCATTGCTGTTTAAAATTGTAGCTTTTAATAATTGTTGTTAACAACAATATTTTAACAACTTTTGTTTGTTTGTTTGTTTGGAAACCAACAATTTTCATCATGCATTTAGAATCTAAGTTTTTTATCCCTACTCTGTGAGTTAGGAATAGATGTCTGGGACAGATCTTGCTTTTATATGTTGAGGTCACTATGTGTACTAATACTTCACACTAAATGAGACTTTGATCAAAATTTTTTACAGAACTCTTGTCCATTAGTTAAAAGAAAAACAGATTTCTGAGAATGGTTGATACATTTCTTGATTCCACATTCTGAAAGGTAAAAACAAATTAAAATGAGRTGTCTCTGCTTACTATTTTTAAATGAAAAAATAGTTTCATCCAGAATATGCTTCAGAGAATGAACTAAATATAATGATCAAAAAGACTGAAATACATATGAAAGCACTTTAATGACTGAAACTTTGACTGACATGAACAAAAAAAATCAGTTTACAAAGATGCAGATTTGCACTGTGAAAGATTTTTTCTTGTAAAGAGAACACATGTTTCTTAGCTCAGCCTAGAACCCCTTATTAACATTACTCAAATCATCAAGGGAAATTGCAGAGCACATCATTTGCGTAAGCCTTCCTGTCAGAAGACATTGGATACTATGGATTGGCAAAGCTGTTGTCTAGATCGTGTATATTTCTGTCAAGTACTGGATTGTAGAAAGGATTCTACTTTTCATGTCATGAAAGTGATCATTTTGTTGGAGAGAAATATATATCTTTGCATCATTTTTACATTAATTAATTTGCTGTTCCTTGAAATTAAGCACAACTTTCAAGATCGGCCACCGTCTCATTTTTAGTGAGAAAGTGAAAGTGCAGGGACAATTCCGTAGCTACAATGTGGATTGTTGTATGTCAACCTCGTGTCCTAGCAAACCTTTGCCATCAAATAAGGATTCAGTTTTTCATAATTGCACTGGTAAAACACTTTGAAGAAACCAGGATTACTGCAGGATTATGCTATGAATGTGTTCTATTTTAATGTCAAGTCCAGCTCTTCAGTTAACATAAACATCTTCCACTAAAGTCAGAGGAGTTCAGCTTTCCATATTAGCACACCTCCCACCACCACCATTCAGATAAARAGACTTATAAGTTGTTACTATCTTATAATAATGTTAAGCAATGCTCATACTGATCAATCAAGCAAAACCAAATTACATTACACACCAGCTGAGGATTGCTGCAACTCACCAATCAGGCCGTCTGACAGAAGGAATAATTTTGCTTCACTCACTAGATAGTTATTAAAGGAAGAGGACACGAGAATCCCTAGAGTGAAGGCAAATACTTACCATAACACTTCAACAGACAAATAAGAGTCACGGACTATGTCACCAGTCACCTAAGGTGCCACTTCATTGTCAAGAGCTGCAGGGTATGCTAACTTTATGTCTACTGTGAATATGCAAACCAAGGCAAAGAGAACTTTCGTAAGATGTTAAACATTGCTGTGGGGGACTCCAGGTTCTTTTGGAGCTTTTGGGGCTCTGCTACTTTTGCTTGTTCATAGAATCATAGAATCATAGAATCATAGAATCATAGAATCATTAAGGTTGGAAAAGACCTCTAAGATCATCAAGTCCAACCATCAACCCAACACCACCATGCCCACTACTCCATGTCCCGAAGTGCCACGTCTACACGTTTTTTGAACAACTCCAGTGATGGTGACTCCACCACTTCCCTGGGCAGCCTGTTCCAATGCTTGACCACTCTTTCAGTGAAGAAATTTTTCCTAATATCCAATCTAAACCTCCCCTGGCGCAACTTGAGGCCATTTCCTCTCATCCTATCACTAGTTACTTGGGAGAAGAGACCAACACCCACTTCACTACAGTCTCCTTTCAGGTAGTTGTAGAGAGCGATAAGGTCTCCCCTCAACCTCCTCTTCTCCAGGCTAAACAACCCCAGTTCCCTCAGCTGCTCCTCATAAGACTTGTTCTCCAGACCCTTCACCAGCTTTGTTGCACTTCGTTGTTGTTATGCTATTCATTGATGGTATTAGGGCAAGACCTTTTACTCTGCAGTTTTCTTTCTTATGATTCTCTACCCCAGCAGTCTTTATAAATTCCTAAATATTATTTAGAAATAACTTTCTCCATTTAGCCAAGGTCTTCTGTTATTTCTGCCACAGCATATTCCCTCCTGCTTACCATGGTCTTCAAACTGTCTAGATTTATTTCTACATTAGGTGAAATGCAAGTAGCACATTGTTCATCTTCTCATATCTTAATTTGAAAACTTAAGTGGCCAATTGGCTTTGGGGGCTCCAGTACTAACAAAAAGTGCCTCCCACTGATTTACTGAAGCAACTTTGTAACTTACCACGGGCAGCAGAAAAACTTTAAGGAATCTCTGCATGCAGGGCAAAGTACAAATGATCCAGTCTAGACTTACAGGACAGCATGGTTCAGAAAGTCTCCTATGAGATAGAGTAGATCAAACCACATCAAAGATATGTGTGGCAAGTGTGCCATCAGGATACTAGCTTGTATATTTGTGTATTTAAGTATCAAATACTTAAATACAGTTTTTAGCATTTAGTGGATATGCAGTACTCTACATATCAGAATGGAGAGATCCTTTAAGGGAAGTTACAGTTTGTAAATGTCCAAATTTTTTTTTACTGTATAATTAGACTTTTACAGATATTTTTTTTTATTTAAAAAAAACCCTKTCTTGCTCCCTGTGTATTGCTTGAATAGAGGATAACTTTATTGGGTTTGAGTGGCAAGGTTTTGGTAGCGAGGGAGCTGCAGGGGTGGCTTCTGTGAGAAGATGCCAGAAGCTTCCCCCATGTCCGGTAGAGCCAATGCCAGCCAGCTCCAAAGATGGACCTGCCGCTGGGCAAAACTGAGCCAATCAGCAATGGTGATAACACCTCTGTGATAACATATTTAAGAAGGGGAAAAAACTGCTGCACAACAGCAGCTGACAGAAAGGAGTGAGAATATGTGAGAGAAGCAACTATGCAGGCACCAAGGTCAGTGAAAAAGGACGGGGAGGAGGTGCTCCAGGCACCGGAGCAGAGATTCCCCTGCAGCCCATGGTGAAGACCATGGCGATGCAGGTTGTCCCYATGCAGCCCATGGAGGTTAGCGGTGGAGCAGACATCCACCTGCAGCCCATGGGGGACCCCATGCCAGAGCAGGTGGACACGCCCAAAGGGGGCTGTGACCCCATGGAGAGCCGGCACTGGAACAGACTCCTGGCAGGACCTGTAACCCTGTGGAGAGGAGCCCACGCTGGAGCAGGTTTTCTGGCAGGACTTGTGACCCTGTGGTGGATCCATGCTGGAGCAGTCTGTTCCTGAAGGTCTGCACCCTGTGGAAAGAACCCACGCTGGAGCAGTTCTTGAAGAACTGCAGCCCATGGGAAGTACTCATGTTGGAGAAGTTCATGGAGGACTGTCTCCCATGGAGGGACCCCATGCTGGAGCAGGGGAAGAGTGTGAGGAGTCCTCCCCCTGAGGAGGAAGGAGAGGCAGAGACAATGTTTGATGAACTAACCACAACTCCCATTCCCYGTCCCCCTGTGCCGCTCAGAGGGAGGGGGTAGAGAAATCGGGAATGAAATTGAGCCCAGGAAGAAGGGAGGGGTGGGGGGCAAGGCGTTTTAAGATTTTTTTTTCTCACTACCCTACTCTGATTTGATTGGTAATAAATTAAATTAATTTCCCCAAGTCGAGTCTGTTTTGCCTGTGACGGCAACTGATGAGTGATCTCCCTGTCCTTATCTCAGCCCATGAGCCTTTTGTTGTGTTTTTTCTCCCCCTGTCCAGCTGAGGAGGGGGAGTGATAGAGCGGCTTGGTGAGCACCTGGCATCCAGCCAAGGTCAACCCACTACAACAACCCTAGTACTAGATCAAGTCTATGGCTAGAGAGCTGCAGGTCTGTGGCCAGTGGAAAAGGCAGATATTGGAGGAAAAAACAATGAGGTAAAATAGCCTAAGATTGAAGATGTGAATACCCCACTTGGTATGCAAATAAATTCTCTCTTAAAAAGCAAGGAATAAAAAAATGCACACAGTTGGAGACTGAATGCTTAATTCAACATACTAGTATTAGACTGATGTAATGTCTTTTATATGAGCAGTATCATGCTGACATGAAAGTGTAATAATCTCAAGCATGAAATTTGACCGTGACAAAAATGTCCTAGAAAATCTAGCATAAAGCTTGCAAAAAGTTTCATTTTGAAAAGTGCCCAAGTCATTAWGGAGCCCAATCCTATTTGCTTTCAAAGGAGTTCAGATTGTTTGGAAAATGACACTTAGTCTCAAGCTATTTGGACATTTTGAAAACTGTATGATCCATAAAGCATTGCAATTAATGCACGGTGTATTCAGAATATTTTCTTCAATGGTTAAAGTATGTTCTTCTGTGGACTGAGCTCAGCTGTGGAGCAAATGTTACTTAATTTGAGGAAAATGTTAAAACAATCTGATTGCAAATTTAAATTAACCTGAAAGTGATTGAAAGTTGACCTATCATATAAACCTGTTTGATTGGAAGTTAAATTAATGTTTATTTTCTATATTTACATTTTTAAAAAATCTGCTTGTTAAATTACAGTGAAGAACTAGATAATCAGTAATTTCAAAACATCTATTCATTGTTTTTGAGTGTCAAGTAGCAACATTTATACATTATCTTCCCACATAAAGACATAAATGCCCATTTGTCTTTCTGTCTTTCCATCCCTTCAGTTGTCTGTACCCCTCGTTTTCGCAGTTCTCAGCATCCATGCTAACTCTGAACAGGTCTGAGGGCAGGAAGTCCACAGGATAATCAGCTGAGATCTCAGGAATCATTCAAAAAGGATGACTCATGCAAGTCAAAATTTGACTAGAGCCTAATGCTGTTACCTTTATACACCAAGTTCAAGATAATTTAATCCTAGAATTTCTGGAAAGATAATCTATTATTTTTATATCATAAATATAGTGTGTGCCATTCCTTCATATTTGTAAATAAATATATATTTCTACATTTTCTAAACAAGGCTCGTCTTTTTAATTATGGAATTAAAAACACTCCAAAATGTTCTGTAATTATATTGCATCACTACTAGGAAGATATAATAATTTTGAAGCCTTCGTAGATGAGCATTGCCTTAGCTGGATTTCAATTTTGGTAACTGACACTGCTTGCAATGGACTTGCATTTCAATATGGTATGTGTTTTCTCTGGCAAATATGTATCTACTGTTGATGGGTACACTGATAAAATCTGTAGATTAAATGCACAGGTGAACAGATAGATGAAATTATCAGACAGGATCATGGGAATCTGTTGTGATGAAGAAAATTCCAGATACTATAGTATAAATTATGTTTGACAAGCTTTCATGCGTGCTTTCCTTGTTTTTTGGCTACAGCAGCAAAACAATGATCCAGGATCTTTGTTTCTGAAAAAGTTAATCCTTTTCTACCAAGTATTTCACAAGTGCAGACAAAGGTAAGAATCCAAACTTATACCCCTTAGCTCATAGGTATCATCACTTGCACCACGAGAAGAACTAACATGCACAGTGATAAAGATAAAAACTTATGATCTTGTGCTTACATCATGAGTATTAGTTACTTCAGAAATTTGAACTGAATTCTCTACCTGTTCCTCATAAGATCAGTTATTTTGGTACTGCTAGAGTAAATAAACATTCTGTAAGAAACAAGTGGAATATCTTCATTAATTTGATTCAGAAGACTTAACGTCATTGAAAGGTTTTGAATATCAAATTTCTAGTTGTGCTAGGACTAAAAGACTGGAAATCTAAAWTAAATAAGAGAAAGATATATCTAAATATCCATTGTTTTTAGAAATGTATAGCTGTATTCACAAGCGATGATTAATAAGATATAAATCAGAATAATTTATGCTGTTTTATGTAACTTGCTTGTTAGGAAATCTGAGTAAAAATTAAACTGTAAGCTGTTAGTTTACACTAGTTTGTCCTACCCTGAATTAAAATTTCTCTTCCTCCTTGATGTGCAAATTGCATCAACTTTTGCACATAGGTAGAGATCTCAAACAATATGTGAATATCTTAGTTTCTGACTTGTACTTCCTAAAGCCTCACTGCTAAGCTGGTCTCTAAAAAAAAATGAAGAAAATATAAACACCATGGAAGGGTTTGTAAAAGGCATAGTAAGGTCAATAGAGAACAGATGCTCTCTGAATGTCAGCAAACAAGACACATGTGAAAATCTTATGCTAGTTTTCACCTTCTTGTTATCAGAAAAAATATTCAAGTTAGTTGACAACAAAGAAAAGAAGGAACTGTTGAATTGAAACCTGATCTCCTTCTACCAACCTGATCTCCTTCTATGACCGGGTGACCTGCCTAGTGGATGAGGGGAAGGCTGTGGATGTGGTCTACCTGGACTTCAGCAAAGCCTTTGACACTGTCTCCCACAGCATTCTCCTGGAGAAGCTGGCGGCTCATGGCTTGGACGGRTGTACTCTTCKCTGGGTAAAAAACTGGCTGGACGGCAGAGCCCAGAGCGTTGTGGTGAATGGAGTCAAATCCAGTTGGCGGCCGGTCATGAGCGGTGTTCCCCAGGGCTCAGTTTTGGGGCCCGTCTTGTTTAACGTCTTTATCAATGATCTGGACGAGGGGATCGAGTGCACCCTCAGTAAGTTTGCGGATGACACCAAGTTGGGCGGCAGCGTTGATCTGCCTGAGGGTAGGAAGGCTCTGCAGAGGGTTCTGGACAGGCTGGATCGATGGGCCGAGGCCAATTGCATGAGGTTCAACAAGGCCAAGTGCCGGGTCCTGCACTTGGGTCACAACAACCCCAGGCAACGCTACAGGCTTGGGGAAGAGTGGCGGAAAAGGACCTGGGGGTGCTGGTCGACAGCCGGCTGAACATGAGCCGGCAATGTGCCCAGGCGGCCAAGAAGGCCAACGGCATCCTGGCCTGTATCAGGAATAGTGTGACCAGCAGGCGGAGGGAGGTGATCGTGCCCCTGTACTCGGCACTGGTGAGGCTGCACCTCAAATACTGTGTTCAGTTTTGGGCCCCTCACTACAAGAAGGACATTGAGGTGCTGGAGCGTGTCCAGAGAAGGGCGACGAGGTTGGTGAAGGSTCTGGAGAACAGGTCTTATGAGGAGCAGCTGAGGGAACTGGGGTTGTTTAGCCTGGAGAAGAGGAGGCTGAGAGGAGACCTTATTGCTCTCTACAACTACCTGAAAGGAGGCTGTAGAGAGGTGGATGTTGGTCTCTTCTCCCAAGTAACTAGCAACAGAACAAGAGGAAATGGCCTCAAGTTGCGCCAGGGGAGGTTTAGATTGGATATTAGGAAAAATTTCTTCACTGAAAGGGTAGTCAGGCATTGGAACAGGCTGCCGGGGGAAGTGGTGGCGTCACCAGCACTAGAGGAGTTCAAAAAACGTGTGGATGTGGCGCTTCGGGACATGGTTTAGTGGGCATGGGTACTGGGTTGATGGTTGGACACGATGATCTTAGAGGTCTTTTCCAACCCTAATGATTCTATGATTCTATGATTCTATGAATTGGAAAAGTTGCCAGTGGAATTCTCATACATTGGTAGTTACTATTAAACTAACTTGTCAAGAAAGAGGGACTTGACAAAGTGACATAATTAACATTTGTTTTTAATTAGTATCACTGTTGTTATTAAGAAAAATGAAAGCCTGGAGAGAGTTCAAGAAGAGATGAGCTATCCCACTGTAATTACCAAAACTCGCAGCAGGATCCTTCTCATCTGATTAACACCACAGCAGGACAGCTGTCCTAGCATGAATCTATCTGCCAGAGTCATGGGGATAAAGCAAARGTGCTGACTGATAAACACAAAGGTGCCTTTAATGTTTAAAGTATCTGAAATTTGCAGCTATACTTCATAATTTATATGCATCCTAATTGAAGAGGTACATTTGGGGTAAAGGACTAAAGGAGAGGAAGAAAGGCTGCAAAAATTAAATTTATACAATATAAATACAAAAGAATTTTCTGGAGAAGGATTTTATTCCACCTAAAAAAGCAGAAGAAAAGTACTAAGTGATAGAATTACAATGTCTAATTAATTTTTTTTGCACTACAGTGGTATACTGGTTTTTACTGGGCTAAGTTCATTTTCTTCATAATAGCTTGTATGGTACTATATTTTGGATTTGTGATGAAAACAGTATTAATAACCCACCAATGTTTTAGCCTTTGCTGAGCAGTGCTTACACAGCATCAAGGCCTCTTCTACTCACACTGCCCCACGAGCGAGTAGGACGGGGGCACACAAGAAGTCGGGAGAGGACCCAGGCAGGACAGCTGACCCCAACTGACCAAAGGGATATTACATACCATATGCTGTCATGCTGAGTGATAAAAACTGGGGGGGGGGGAGTTTGCTGGGGTTGCCATTGCTCAGGGGCTGGCTGGGCATCAGTCAGCTGATGATAAGCAATTGGGTTTTTTGCATCACTTGTTTTTCTTGGTTTAGTCTGTTTTGGTTTTTTGTTTTTTGTTTTTTTTTTTTTAATCCTATTGAACTGTCTTTATCTCAGCCCACAAGTTTTCTCACTTTTGCCCTTCCAATCTCTCCCCCCTCCCATTGCAGGGGAGTGAGTGAGCAGCTGTGAGGTGCTTAGCTGCCTGCTGGGGTTAAACTGCAACAAGTGACTTTCTGTTTCTGTATTTAAATATGAGGTAAATTTTGTTCATTTTTTACTTGGTGGTGGATGAACATTCAACAATAACAACTTTATTAGTCACTTGTGTAGAGAGCTTAGGACAACACTATCTTGTCACTGAGTTAAGGAAGGTCAGGGGTTAATGGTTCACTCAGTGGTTAATCGGTGATATTTCCAAAGCTACTCAATCACTTTCAAGGTTTCTTCAGTAAAGGGTAGTTCACTCTACTTTTATTTTGCTTTTACTTTACTTTTATCTTACTCTTACTTTACCCTACTCTACTCTAACCTACTTTTGAGAGTTTCCTTTACATCATCCCACTGGAGACAGAGAAATTTCTTTTCTGTTGGCTTTTCATCCAATTTGACAAAGGAGAATGAAGCCATTATCTATCCTGGATATTTCCTGCAACATATGCTTTGCTTGTCAATCATTAGGCTCCACAATGAGCTATAGTCTCCAATGCAATGCCTTAGTATAATTGCAACGTACCTTCTATCTTGAGTGTTAATAAACTTATTGCATGACCTGATGCCATTACAATTTTATTTACATAATTTCAAAAATATTTTTGATAATTTTGTTCTTTCAGAACTTTTCAACAGGCTATTGATTCCTCTACAAAGAATTAATTACCTAAAAATTCATAAACAAGTATCTGTATTTGTTATTTTGTGATTTGATTTACTTTAATTTTGAAATTGCAATTACCTTTTTATAATTGGCACATACTGTAAGTTTCAGTCCAACATAATTTGATAGTACATTATTTCATTAGGACTTTAATTAAAATGTGCTGGTGTAACCTCAAGGAGGCTCTTTTGCAAATCCCTCTCTACTAGGACAGAGTTTGAAAGAGCTGAGGTGTCAAAAGTGTTTGATATATTTTCAGGATTGCAGTTTCAGTAGTTATATCGAGGTAACGTTCCTACTCGGGCTGGGCTGATGGATTTCTTTTAAAAAGAAAAAGGGATCCTTTGTTTGACAAAAGTGCTTGGCTGGGACTTTTCCCCAGGCAAAATAACTGAAAAAAAGTCATGCTGAATACCCTATTGAACTCTGTTAGATTGCTAAAGTAATCTGAGGATCGGTCTGTTGAGAGCATCTGCCCAATGGAAGTGGCAGGCTGAGGCACAGTATGTTCTTACTCAGAAAAGAGAGTAATCATGTATTCCATTTTCCTTCCATTTTTTAAATGACTTTTTGCAGAACGCTTGTCACCACGATATCTTAACAATGGTAAATCAAGTTGATTTCTTGCTGCAGCCCAGTCACGGTCTCTGCTCTGCATAGTCCTGAGCTATGTCTTGATAAGGAAACAAACATCCTCTGTGAAATTCATACAGGGAACTATGCAAATGTATGGATGGTTGTCCTCTCTCTAGTTGTATTTCTAGCCTGGCATTGAAGTGTCTTCTTAGTTCCAGAAATCTGTTCATGGAGCTATTTTCTCCCTGAAAAAAAAAATATGTCGCAATGGTGGAAATTAGTGCCACACCTGAGGGGCAATTGGAGATGGGAGCTGTTTCTGTGGAATATCCTGGTAAATTCTCACTTAAGAATTTAATTTTTACTTTATGAAGACAAAGAGAAATAAGGAGACAATCTTGGTTCTCTGAGAGGCAATGGGAAATCTTTATGGAGTCTGGAAAAGACAAATATGCTTATATTCCTGTGGACACCAGAAAATAATACAGAAGTTGAAAAGCATGAGTCAGTATCTGTCTATCAGATTCCAGTCTAAAATTCACTATGAAGAATTAAGAACCCGGTCTCCCTCCACAGTCTATGGAGACAATTAGYGCATGTTTACACTGATGAGCGTGGTATGATCTCAGGTACCCTCCCCCAAAAGCATAAGCTATGGGCTTGATCTTGGGTTTTTGGTCATTTTTTTAGATATTTAAGAGTTTTTATTTCACATGAAAGATAAATATTTCATGCTAAAACAATTACAAACTTCTAGAGGCTGAATATATACCCTGAAAACAGAAAACATGCTACCAAGATCAGAAATTAACTACTTTTTTTTTCATTTCACCAAAATACACCACATACATTATAAATGTTCTTGCCACAGGTGTGCAGCAGATGAAAAACAAACTGATTGTAGAGTATGGCACTTCTGTTTCTCTAATTCATTCAGCCAGTGCTGCTCATCTTGCATATTTATTGGAAAATTATGCAGGTTTCCACTGACAGATTAGCTACAGAAGCATTTAGGAACAAAATGTACCTCCAATTACCCTTCTGCAATCTCCTGAAGTCAGTGAGCCTGGCTTAGCTTTATTGATGAAACAGTGAACTGAATCTGGTCCAGTCTCATTATATTTGGCATAAGTGAGGGAAAATTACTGAAGATTTACAGGTGAAGCTTGAAGCTCCATTCATATGCAGCTTCTGTTTCAACAGTTTGTGTCTGAAATCTCTAGGTGACAGGTGAGTTAAAGCAGAGAGGCAAAATTCTCACCTCATTGAAGAAAATGGCAAAACCCACATTGATTAAAACTGGGCAGAGGTCATATCTCAACATTTAACTGTGTTGTTAAACTAACAATTTTACTTTATTAAGAGAAGCAAAAAGGAAATTGTGTAAGCCAGTTATTGTATCAAAATGTTTCCAATATTGGCTTTTATAGGTCAGAGCACAAATTGGGATGTTTGGGCACCTAAAATTGTTTATCACATGAAAGCTAGGTATATCTTAAATGATTGCTTAATTGCTTTATTTTATCTTTCAGAATAATTTCATTAAGCCTTAGAAGTCTTTTTATTTCTGTATATTCTGCTTGGGACTGTGCTAATCAAGTCAAGATAACCAGGTCAAAATTTTTAAATAAATAAAGTAAAAGGATTAAGAAGGATCTGAGACCATTTTCTCTGCCCCTTAAGGGCTTTGTGGGAGGATGGGATAATTTGACAATCTTTCTGCTTTTTCAAATCAGCGGTGATGGAATGAACTGTAGATTGATGATCATGTCTTTGAGCAGAACACTTTATATTTAATTCTTTCATCAGTTTGTACTAGCTAATTATGTGTGAGGAGTTTTATTCTTTGGTTTCAAAGACTTGTCAATGTGTGGGATGACAGTACTGAGGAATAGAAAAGTTCTTTTTAATTGCTCCCAGCACTGAACACTCCTTTGGGCATAGCTGGGATCCACGATAATTTGATTCTCATTGCCCCTGACTATGCACTCAAAGGGAACTGAAGGATCCCAGTCAACCCTACAGGTTGGTTTGCATATTTGCACAAAACTTTCAAGATATAGGTTCTGTTTTAAAAACAGAGGTAATTATAAGTTGCTGGCAATTTCAAAGCTTTCATCATCTATGTTGCACATGGCGACCAGTAGGCAGCCAAGTACTTTCTGGTATATTCTCTACAGTGAATTTTTATGCAGAGCCTGCAGTTCATGAGCACTTCATGTAAATAATACTTGGCCTAATTTCCTGTGTTTGCAAATTACCTTTTCTGTGAGCCACCTTTGGGAATAGGCAGTAAAGTCAGAGAGTAACTGAATCACAGTACTAATAAAGTCCAATCCTGTCCTTCTATTTTCTGGTTATACACTTTAATCCAGGTCCCCCAGGTTTAGAAGCAAGTTACAAACCTTTTGATTGATTCTAAATATTATTTTAGGATTGTATGAAGGATAATAATAATAATTTCTGTATGCAATGTAGAGTTCTTTTTTACCGTTGTTGCATGTAGTTCACTTCATTCATCATACGCTGTGAAGAAAATTAGTAACTCAGCCCATTATGAACTTCAAGGCATCAGATTAGCAACAGAGTTCTTCCAATGTATTATACCTACCACAGATGTTTGCTTCCACATAGTGAATTCAGGAGAAGGCTAAAGCTGCAGTACTGTTAAACTGCATGGAGAAGAATCCAGTTAATACAGTTATATAAAACATCAAAACTATCAGAAGACCATTCATCTGCAAAGACATTCCTGTTATTTAAACATCCGTTCTCTGGCTAAAGAGTATTTAATTCTACTATGCAAAAAGAAACAGATAAAGCAAGTGGGACAGGAAGTAATTGAAAGAGCCTAGAGTCTGGTAGGTAAGGTAGTCTCCTGAAAGACAGCAAATGCAGATTTCAGTTCCTTTGAACAAAAAAGGGATTGTGCTTACCAGCAAGCTATAGGATACAGAAAAGGCCAAGGCCACATCACCACTATCTATGTTTCATCTTGTTTAGAGCCCTACTGGTAGCTTCAAAGGGAGTGGAGAAATCAGTGATGAGACAATTCCCCATGGGGAGAGCTTTTAGAAATTTGTTTATGAAGAACACAGTCTGAATTATCTAGTCAGCAGGAGAGACTGAGGAAGGGCTTTAGATGGATTACAGATGCTGAGAAGACCCTATTAATGGTCTTAAGGATGTACATCATGTATGGGAGAAGAGGAAGAAAGAATCAGATCATAAAGATAGCTCATATAATCCCCTCTTCAAAATCTTCCTCCAAGTCAGCATTTCTGATAACAGCTTTTCAATTGTTGATGGGAACTTCTGAATCTACTTATTCTAACCTGAAGCATCTTGGTGGTGACATGAACCTGCAAACTGTTATTCTGTTATGCTGCAAACTGTTAGCTATGTTTCGAACAGACTAAGATGTTCTTATCCAAACCTATACCATTGCTTTCTTCCTGAACCTTACCAAAGCCAGAAGAAATTTTAATTGTTCCATACACCACAATTTGTTGAAAATGTCATGTTTAAAGTTCATTATACAGACTACTTCATGTAAGAACAATACTTGCAGCAAGACAATTTCAGGGAAGGAAAGAAACTAAAGGTGGTGGTGGAGAAATAAGTAAGCAAATAGCAAAAGAGCTCTTTTAAAGAGAGATTTTTCCACTTGAATCTGAGGCGAAAAGACTCTGACTCCCTCTTGTACACTTGGTATAGGATAGGTTCTCATAGCAGTTTGGAGAGCTGAGATATAAAACCAATTGAAATGCTGTTTGCCCAAGAGCCAGTATTAAAGGTTATTTAAACTTGCTTTAATTTGTTCCCCTGGGACTTTGCTTTTTGTTTCCAACACCTGAGTCTGTATTTSTGTCATTTTAATTACAAGACAAATACTGGCATTGTAGTACATGTAGCTCAATGGGTAAATCTGCAACCTGAAAATACATCTCTGTGGTATATTGAAAACAATGTGTCAGGGCACCGCGGGGGTCGGCGGCTCCCCGGGGCTGGGCACCGGCAGTGCCGGGGGTCCTCTGGGTGGGTGCCGGCAGGGCCTGGCAGCTGTGGCCTATTACCCCCCAGCCAGGGGGGGGGCAGCCAGGGGCACCGAGGCAGCCCCAGCCCTGGGCATCGGGCACCTCCCTGGGGGCTGCACCTGGGATGGGTGCAGATCAGCGGGTAGGAGGTCCAGGCCCAGGCAAGCCGTGACATGGCGGCAGCCACCGCTCAGACTGGGCCCTGCGGCAGAGCCTCGTCCGGGAGCAGCTGCTGGAGCTGGGGGCCAGGGCTGTCCCGGCCCTGAGCCCTGGCAGCCAAACCCCCGGGAGGGGAGTGCGCTCTGCAAGACATGCAGGTGTCCTTGTGGATTGGCATGGAGTGATGCTTCAAGTCACCTATGTAGACTCAATTATTGGAGAAATAAAAGAAATTGTTATTCTGAAGGTGAAATGTTTTTTTTTTTAAAGAAAGCCAGCRATAACAGCAACATCTTACGTATTTTTTTTTAAATAAAAGTTACACCTGCAAGATAGAGAGACCTAATCCCCTGGGATTTTCCACTGCATTCACTGTAATTGAATTATGTATTGATTTGCCCCATAGTCTTCTTATCAGTGTATTCTGTCCACATTAATTTCACAGTAAAACTTCCACTTACAGTGCTTGTGTTCTGTTTTATTGATACAGTAGTCGCTTCCCCAGATTTCTTTTGGAGCTGTAGAGGCTCCATCACTGCTGGTTTTATCCTGTTAGACAAAAATCTGCTTGGAATTTTTTAGTTATCACAGCTCTTGCCTTGACAGGAGGGTGGAGTAAGCGACCTATCAAGGCCCCTGGTCTTCCACTTGCACAGGATGCACCAGTTCTGAAGAGGAAGGAAGGGGATGCACACAGTCCTGCAGGCACCTAGCTCCCTGATGCTTTGTGCCCATGTAGTGATACAAAAAGGTAGAGAAGCTGTAGGTTTGGTAAATTCCTCAACTCGCATTTCTGTTTCTTTATTCCTACTTACATCTTATGTGTGGGAAAGCGAATCAGCCATGTATAGAATGGGGAAAAACTATCGGTTGAAATCAGTGAAGTATATACAGTTTACACCAGCTGGGGAATCTGCTTCAGCGTGTTTCAACATTTGACAGAAAAAGAAGCAGTTTGAACTGCAAGTGTTTTCATATGCTGCTATGCTTACCTTCTCAGATATTTACATTTTGGGCAATTGAATTAATTGCCTGGAAAAGACCACTCTCAAAACACACACAGCAGGTGTTTCTTCAACTTAGTTTACATTAATTGCTTTCTTTGCTGCTTCAAGAGTCAGCAACACACGATATTTTACAATTAACCTGTCTCGTCGCAATGGTTATTAAGTGAATCTTGTTTATCCAGGATGCCAGTGACTGCTGATGTAATTGGTTTTGGAGCTAAGGAAGAGGGTTGGGACACATCTGAGTCTCTCTGATTCAGATCCCATGCTGAAAAACACATTGACTGGACAGGCAAAGCTAGAGGTTTGTAGATCAGTATTTCCTCCCAATTAAGAGAGTGAAAAAGACCAGGTTCAGTGGAAAAGATCAGACGGCTATTGATTCAACTGCAGTCAGTCCATTTAGATGTAGCTATGAAGTCAGCACAGATGCAATTAAAGTAGTTATAATGTATTTTACCAATAATATGGGGCTTACAGATACTTATCTGACATGACAGTTGCAAAATGATTGCTAATCTGTAATTTACATAATGCAAATGAAGTGTGTAGTTTCTGTGTCTTTGGTTTTGTTTTTTGGTGGTGGTTTTTTGTTNCCCTGATGATGATGAGGTGCTGCAACTTTGAATCCTGCTTATGCTCACTGGTTAAACAATATGAGTCAGTATGCGGGTATCCACTGCTGGGCTTTAGATGCTCCTCCTGTTTCTACACCCCCTCCAATAAAAAAAAAGAAGGCAAAACAGAAAAAAAGCAGGGAMAAATGACAACTGAAGCAGTAGAAACAAAATAATTGCCTGAAGTGACTTTTTTATTKCTAAAAATGAAATGAGAGATCTGTTATTATATATCCCTGAGAGATCATCCAATACAGAGATCTGTTTCAAGGAGGTATTTACCCATGTGCTTTCTTAACCATGTGTGTGTTGCTCCTTGCTGACCTCAGTGAGATACAGTCATGCATTTGAAATGCAGATAAACCTGATTGCTTTGCTGGAGAAAGATATGCCATTTAATGGAGGTCTTGGTCTCAAATTAACATCTGCTATTTTTTATTTCTTAAAATAGTGCCTGACTGAGTGCCTGTTTAAGGGTATCCAAAGGTGTGTGTAATGAGATTTATGGTTGTTTTCAACTGTGCACTTCAATTATGATCATTCAATGGTTTCCTATAATGGAGAAATCAGAATAGATTTGACGATACAGAAGTGTAAAAGAGATCAGTTCTGACAGTGAAAGATGAATAAGCCTTTTAAAAGCCTGACATTTGAGATGTGTAGGCTCTTTAAAAACTTGTGTGTGGGTATACCTGGCTCAGCTTTATCTGATCGGAATAACAGATATTTTGTAAAAATATATTAATAAGAAAAAAGCAAAAACAAACAAACACAAACTTTTCTAAAAATTTCAGTATAAAAATACTGGGGACTTAGTGGCATAGAAAAAAGTCTCCTTTCCCAAATAAAAGCTATTTTTACTGTGGTTATCATTTATAAAGCTCACCATTTATAAGTTCATAAGGAGAAATATTCTCTTTCTACCAAATCTTCACTGTTAACCTAAAGTTTTTTGCTGGGGGTGTGGGGAGTATAGAGGGGRATAGGGCATCAATTGGTGGCCTAAAGGCCGAAAGGTCAGTGGCCTTTTTTTTCCCTAAAAAAAMCCCCAAACTAGTCACTTTCCATTCTTTGTGGTGGTGTTTTTAATTTTCCAATACACATAGAATTCCTAATGGAATTTAAGTTAAAGAAATATCCCAGTAGTGAAGAAACCTCATTTTAACGTGAAGTTTACAAGCCAATTCTGATCTCTCCTCCCACAGTTTTTAAACTATTGTAAGGGTTTTTTTAACACCAACAAAACTGTAGATAATTGATCAGACTATCTGAACAGTGTTAAACATTAAACAAAAAATGGTAAGTTATCTAAAATCTATCAACAATGTGCCTAGCTCTTTTCCCTATTAATTTTGTGTTGAAAAGAATCTGTTGATGTAATGGAAGTGGTAGTAGACTAATTTCATGTGCTTTTGAAAATGCTATTTCAGATGTTTCATCAAAATTTCAGTTTAGGTTTCATCATCATTCTGAAGTTTAAGTTCTCCCCTGCCAAAGGTTTAGAGATTATATTAAAATATGTTACTAAACTAAAAGTTTTCATGAATACATGTCTTTCAAGGTCTTTGTTTGCACAACCGTTTGTATTTGAGCCTTCCAGATTATACCAGGTACAAGGGAATGGAGTGATCCGTCAGAGGGGTGTCATAACAAATTAAAGGAACACTTGTATGGTTGAGAACCAAAGTCAGTTCCGGGAAGGTAACTATTTCAATAGATTGTCTGCTGATGATTGCTCATGGCTTGTTGATGCTGAAAATGTAAGAAACAAACTGAGCCACCAAAGGAACAGTAGATGAATGAGACGTTTCATATAGTTCCTACTGAATGTAGGAAAAGTGTGAGAAGAATCAAAGACAAAAAATATTGAAAATCACTTCTTGTTTGTAGAAGACAGTGTCCAAGATGGCTCTATTCATATGGAAAAAGAAAGAATAAACAAGTCTCTACCCTTTTTGTTGTCCCTTGCTTGTCTTGTAAGTAGATGTCCAAAAACTTGCAGGCAACATGTTTTTAAAGCTTTTGGGAAAACACATGGATAGACACAATTGGATTATTAATTTAGTATGGGAGGCTGAAAAAGGCAGGATAGCTGTCTGATTTATGGATGACTGCATTTCAAAACAGCACAAGAAAAGTAAGTAAAGAAGGAATTTCTCTCCCTTTATTATTCTATTGCCCTGAAAGTAAGCCTCATATGAAGAGGAGAAGCTTCTTCCTGTACTCTAAACAACACATAAAGAAACAATTAATGCATCCTACAAGGTAGGAAGGAAGACAGGAAGGCAGAAGGAAGGAAAGAAATGCAAGTGCACCTCTGGTACTCTGCCAGTACCAGAGGGAGATTGACAAACTGGAGAGTCAAAGAGTGGCACTAAGGTGGTCAGGGGGCTGGGAAACGATACATGAGAAGAGACTGAGAGATGTGGCATTTTTCTTAGCCTGGAAATGAGAAGGGTATGGGGAATCTAATTGCTGGTTTTAACTCCATAATTGTGAGTTATAGAAAAGACTCTTCTCAGAGTCAAAGCCAATAGACAAGAGACATTAGTCATAAATTTTGAAAAGGGAAAACCCATCTGCATATGCTGAAAAAGTGCTTGTTATGAGAGTGGTAAACACTGAATCAAGTTGGTAAAAGAGACTGAAAACTCTTGTCTGTGGAGGTTTTCAAAACTCACCTGGATAAAGCTCAGAGCAACCTGATCTAACGTTGAAGCTGACTCTGCTTTGAGCAAAGGATTAAACCAAACAATCTCCACAGATTCCTTTCAAGCAAAATTATACTGTGATTCTACACTTTTCTGTGTTCTTGAGCCTGCTGGAACTCAGTCAATCTTTCCATGTTAAATGTTTGTGTATAGTTGTACTGGTTTTGGCTGGCATAGAGTTAATTTTCTTCATAACAGCTCGTATGGTGCTGTTTTGGATTTGTGACCAAAACAGTGTTGGTAACACAGGGATGTTTTAGTTGTTGCTGAACAGTGCTTCCACAGTGTCAAGGTCTTTTCTGATTCTCATGCTGCCCTGACAACGAGTAGGCTGGGGGTGCACAAGAAGTTGGGAGGGGACACAGCTGGAACATCTGACCTCAACTGATCAAAGGGATACTCCATACATTATGATGTCATGCTCAGCAATAAAAGCTGCAGGAAAGAAGTAGGAAGGAGGGACATTTGGAGTTATGACATCTGTCTTCCCAAGCGACCACTACATGTAATGAAGCCCTGTTTCCCTGGACACGGCTAAACATCTGCCTGCCGATGGGAAGTAGTGAGTGAATTCCTTATTTTGCTTTGCTTGCATGCACAGCATTTATTTGCCCTATTAAACCGTCTTTATCTCAACCTATGAGTTTTTTTCTCACTCTTACCTTTCCAATTCTCTCCCCCATCCCACTGGGGCAGAGTGAGCAAGCAGCTGGGTGGGGCTCAGCTGCCTACTGGAGTTAACCCATGACAATAGTGATACATTTTTACATTAAAAAAAAAAGCTTTAAAACACGTGCCATCCTTTAGTTTCTTGTGTAAAGGAGATCCGTGAATAACACCGACTTTTTATAGAGCTGTCATTCTGAAAAGGCTAGAACTACTGATGAGTACCACTGTTTACCATGATAGTTTTCATAATGGCAAAATCATCTTCCTGCAACTATAAAGCACTTACTAACCACTACAGTTAATTAGAATAAAATGTAAGTATATTAATGTATTTCATTTCCAGAAGTACTGCCCTTTTAGGAAAGAGCTATTTAAATTATGAAATATATAGCCACTAGGAGTCCATAAAATTATAAACACTATTTTGCCTATTTTTATTTTAATAAGCAGGTTGAGCAACTTTGATTCAAAATAGTTTAATTATTCTGAAGCACTTCTGGAAACAGAACAAATGGTAGTTTAAGTTCTTTGCAGGCTGATCTGGCACTGTTGGAAGCTATTGTAATTAGTAAATCTGCAAAAGCATTGTTAAAGTTATTTTCCTCAGCTTCAATATACTACAGTTTATTAGTGAGCCCATTATTTATGCACTCCCTTGGGCCATTTAACATTTGCTTCAGTTAATGAGAATCTTCATCTTAATTAACAATACTGAAATACCCTTTTCCTCCCCTCCCCCACAAAATGAATCAAGTCCTCAGAAATATACCCCAGAATAATATAATTTTGGAGTTATTAAAAGCAAAGACTTTCCTTTGCATCATTTTGTATTATCATCAAAGCTTCTTGAAAGACACTTAGTGAAATTTCGTATATTGTGCATATCTTAATTAAAAACATGAGCTAATATTAAAAGACACTGAATGATTAAAAGTAAAGTCCATGTGAAGGTCTTGCATGAATGATAATGAATTTTTGAGATTTATAGAAATTCAAAATGGTATTGCACAATATTAAGGTCAAAGTTGCAGAAGAAACACTTTCAGATCACCTCTGTGTAACTATCAAGAACTGTGCCCATATTATGCATGATCATAACTCTTTAGTTCAGTTCAATTGAACCATGTCCTCTGAACAAGATTCTAGTGAAGTGAAAACAAGAGTTTAGCTTGCCAGCCAGAAGCACATGGTAACCTTTTGCCCAAAATCAGATCAACCAGAAATCTATTAAACGTATAAAGTCATTTTTATTTAGAAAGAGCAAAATTACTTCTGCTGTATTGTGGTACAGAAGCCTTACAAAATGCATCAAGTTATCTGCCTTTTCTGATGGAAAAACAAGGAAAAGCTTTCTCCAGCAAAATTTTCTAATTTTTACCTATTGAATGAATAATATCAGCTTTTGTTATCCAAACTATGAGCATGACAATGATATAAGTATGTAGAGCAGAAATGCTGAACTTGGGATATACTGATATTTAAGTCAGAATATCAGTTTTGACTTATTTGGCAAAGTCATAAATAAATGCTGTCACTTCCCTCCCTGCCCTCCTTCCTTCCTGCCTCCAAATTCTGCAATCTTTGCTCAAATACAAGAGAAGAACTCATGATAATGACAATCCTTTTCTGTCTACCTTTGTTTAAACGCTACAGTGAGAGAAAACAAAAGGCAAGGTCTGCACAGTGACTTACACTGATATTTATTGTTAGTCCATTCCAATACAGGTGTCCTTATACAGCACTTCCAAATATTTTGAGATCAAAGAGAGACTGGTTTCTTACTTTTTGCACTAGTTTCAGATAAACTGTACTGGTTAGCATACCTGTGCAAGAAGAATTCAGGCTTCTTATATCTGCTGGTGGTGGCTCTCTTTCCRGGCTGTTTATCTGGAGAAAGGTCATGACAGCATGCTGGGACACCTGAGAAATTCTGTGACCCCAAACAAGAAGCTGCAAGAATGCAGTCTAAAATCATGTCCTGTACCCTATTGTACAGTGAATTTTGCCTTCTCTGCATTAATCTTCCTTATYGTCAATGCATTCATTGTAAGTCTAAAATGCTGGAAATATGGTACAGCTGGTGATAGTGCTTTTCAATGGCAGTATGCTATTAATAGGTAAACGTTTGACCTTGCAGGTCATTTTCTACCACCCGGTACATCTATCTGGCACTATTTTCAATCATTTGAGTGTCTGTTGGGGCAGGAGGGGACGGTTTGTTTGCATGTCTCCTTGCTGTGTTTTCCCTGGAATAGAGAGCTGGTGTGTGGGATGGATCCCATGTTAGAGGAATGGGATGGGAGGGTATATCTGAAGAGAAGAGATGGAGGAGAGACATGAGTTTTCTCAAACTTCTGTTACTTTTACCCAGATGTCCTTTGGCACATGCTCAGTTCTGCGATGTGCATAGTGTTACACCTGGGGAGGTGAGCCTACACCAGGGATTGGGTAATAGAGGCATGTCTAGAGGTGACTCACAAGGGGAAAGGTAAAAGGTAAGTTCAGTGTCTCCTGTTTGATGTGCCAGACTTAACAGATCTGCTGTGTAAGTATGTCTGAGTTGTGACCTTTTGTCCAGCAAAGAAATTCCGAATAAGTACATTTTGCCTGACAGCTGACATATTGCAGCATTATACCAAGCAATTTTACTACTGCATTTGTTCAGGACCTGGTGTGGGAGGAACATTCTGTTTCTAACTTAGGGAATTTCTGTATGTAGCAGAAAACCTGCATAGCTTTATTGTATAACCTTAGAGACTTAATGATAAATGTAAGTATTTGTATTTGTTCTTCATAAGATACAAGTTTTTTAAAGGAAAACATAGAGATATGCAGGAGGGCGAAAACAATCTGCTAAAGAAATCCTTCATGTAAATTATAGCCATAAATGTTGTTACTTTGTAAACTGGATCAAATTGTTTAATTTGACTGTAATTTTGAAGATTAAGGAGTTTGCAAGCAGTGATGTGAAGCCATGAAAGTATATCACAAATTTCTGTGTACTTTTTAATAGCATATTATTAACTAGTCTTATCAGAGAATGATGTCAAGGGTGTCTATTATTTATTTTATGTAATAATACTAACAAGGGTTTATGTTGGATTTATCTGTGTGATATAATCTGATATTATGGAACAAATGGTAATAAAACTCCTATGCTCAGAAACTGAGCCTCTGTCCTGTATTCTGCAGATGCAATCTGTCCACAAACTCTTGTATGTTCACAGGATATTCTTTGTTATTTCAAGTATAATCTGAAAAAAAAAGGAAAGATCACRAGAAAGCCACATAAAATTATAGAAGTAATTGTGAGTTGTGCAAGTATTGAAGCTTTCTCTTAGAATTATTTTGTACTGATAAAAATGGGTCATTCAATAAAATGCAAACTAAAAAGAGTGATCTATGATGATAATAAATATAACACAGTAGGTACTATTTTGTGATAGGACCCATCAATAGTAAGCTGCAATATTTTCTCACTTCTTTAAAGCTGCTTTGGGAGGAATGGAGCTTTTGGTGATAAAGTGTAAGAGATGGTGTGTAAGTTGGTACATCAGTGAACATTTGTAGTGATGACTTTTAGAATGCAGATCCATAGAAATCCACCTCTTCGCTTTTGAAGACCAAAGATTTTTCAATGCATTTCCCCCCCTGTTGTGGTGACTTTTGGATACTCCATGGCCATTTCCATAATAGACAGCTTAGACTGACTTTTCATTTTTATTTTACAATGTCTTAAGTGCATTACATTTTGTCTTGCTTGAGGCATATGTGGAAAAGCTGGAGAGAGAAAAAGAAAAGGACTGATTCATTATCATAACCCTATTACTCATTCCCTGCCTTCTTAATAGTGGCTGCTTGTATCAAAACATCAAGGGACATCAGTTTGTAACACTGAACAGGGGTTTTTTTGGCAGAGGTTTTGTTGGTTGCTCTTCTTCTCCTCCCAAAATCCTGTGCCCATACTCCAAGTGGTCTGCCTGGAAGCCAGAGTGTTGTGTTAGTAGTGCTGTGCCTGACTCTCTGAAAACTTGTGTAGGAAAAATGCCTCAGTAATGGAGCTATACAGCCCCCAGGCTATGGCTGATTTTTTTCCTGACCTGCTTGGAATCTGGGCAGAAGAGTTTAAGTCAACCTACATCCGCTCAGGTAAACATGTTCCTATAGAAATGAGAGGGCTATTTGTTTAACTATTACTTTGTCTAGACTTGTCATACTTGTAATCCGGCTTGAAACCTAATGCTGATTTTTTGAACATAAAATATGCTACTGGGCATCAGGATTACTATTGTGGATTCTTATCAAAAAGCAATGCAGTAGGGGATGTCATAACTGTAATACAAACCAGAGAAACTGATGATAGCTGTSCATGCCAAAAAAACCCTCATAGATACACAAAAAAGCCAAATTCACAGTTCTTCATGCTGTTGACAGCTCATTTTTGAAAAATACCTTTTTTTTAAACCAAAATATGTAAGCTTGTTGTTTTGCTTGTGTGACAAGAAATTGTCACATCAAAGTATGTATTTTCATGGTCTTGCGCTTGGAGCTTTTTGGTACTTCACTAATTTTGTTTCTTTCAAAATTGTTGCATAAACACCTGAATGGAAATGTTTACAAAGCCAAAGCTTGATTTAGATTTTACAGTGTAACAGTGTTTGGTGTGGGGAAGGTATAGCTCTTTCCCAGGATCATGGGCCTCTTAAAGAAACAAGTCTTTAAAGAAGAGTGGACAAGCTAGGGAATGGAGGTAATTCAGGATGCTGAGACATGAACAAGGTAAAATTCAACTGTTGTCTGGCCCCAGGAGGGAGAGGAGATGTTGTAGAGCAAAGCTGGAACCGAAGTACAGGTAGGTTGGACAAGTTGCAAAAGAAAAAGTATGTACAAATTGAAAGGCTAGGAGTATGCAAGTTACAAACACAAATTCTCTTAAGATTCTTCTTCTCAGCTATAAGGCAGCAAACTTCTTTATAAGGTTAAATTCTGTATGCCTAACCTTTACAGGTCATGAAATGACACATTTGTTCAAAAGGTTGATCAGTCAAAAGGAGAAGAAAGATGTTCTTTGCAGTTGAGTTTATTTGATTTCAGCTTCCAGAAGTGAATTATTTCTATTCCTTTCTCTGGTAATAGAACTTCATAACACTGTATTTTTGTTCTCATGAAGATATTTATGTACAGCGATCAAACTGAATCTTCTCTTTAATAAAAGAGAAACAAATAAACAAATAAAGGTCTTTTTCTCCTTCAGTTGGTTACAATCCATGGCTCTTTTTTTCTGTAATCCTTCTTTTTTTTTTTTCCAACTTAATTTTGTAAAACTAATAGACAGTGAAACTGTTCAGACTATCTAAATGTTGTTTCACCGATGAGATTAGCAGAGATAATATCCCATGTCTTTGCATTCTTCTACTACTCCTTGCTATTTCTTTATATATGTAACCATATATTTTTTGCATTTCCTGTCACTGAGGGCTTATGTGGAGTTCTTCATCCATTAAGATCTCACATACTTTAAAGGACAATTTCTTTGTCCTTTGGGACAGTTCCCTTGCCTTTTTCCAGTGAATAACCTAGACTTTGCTAATTTCATCCTACAAGTCTTACTCATTGGGGACGTCTTTACATTTAGCTGTGCTGAAAACAAATAGCAAACAAACATGTAGGTGAAGACAGTAGCCTTAAATATCTTGTGAAGTGTACAAGATTTCTGCCTAGCATAACTTTCAAAGTGTATTCAAACTACATAACAGTTCAAAAATTTTGTGATTAATTAATTAGTTTTTTATCAGTGATTTTGCTCTCAGATATTTTCTTCAAAAGTATCAATGCTATTAAGAAAAATAGTATTCCATATTTTTAGAAGTAGTAAGATATTTGTTTCTCTCTCACTGCACCATTTGGATTGTGTCATTAAAGGCCATGGTTTTATACATGGAAACCAGTGTTGATATACACACGCAGACTCCCACGAATTTTTGCATTCTCTGTATCATTTCTAAAACTGCATATGGAATGCTTTCTATTGGAAAAAGTTTGCTGTACTTTAGACCTGAAGATTTTAACTTAATTTATGCTCAGAGAAGCTTCTCTTAACAACAGGTTGCAACAAGACACTAGAATAAGCAGGTACCACAGATTTGTTACTCATGGCTGTCTAGCTGACGTACAAGAAGCAGGTAGCCAGCAGCATCTTGCTTAAGCCTCTTTAATTTACCTTGAGGTCTGACTCTTCCAGACCTCTGGAAATATACACTGTACATACACAGAAGTGAATTCATAAACCAGAGCATGAAACAGCTCCACAAGTAACAGAGTGATCTACCTTACATTATATAATCCTAATATGATATTTGTCTATATTTACAATAATCAGCAGTCCAGGAAAGTAGTTTGAATGTTTTAGTTCTCCAGAAGTGGGATCACTAAATTAGTGATAGTTTCACTCACAGCTTACCACCCAACAGCTACCCTGTAATCAAACCTTGTAATCCTTGTAGTTATCTACATATTAGTATGAAAAAATAGGCATCAATACTCTTGCTCAGTGGCAGGGCAAAGATGAAACTGCCTCATAATTTGAGTTACTAGAAGAACCCTCCTGTGTATATTCTGATCTGTGGCCCTTAAATTAACTCCAATTGTTAATTGGGGAATTTCAAATCTTTTTTTTCTGTTTTTGTTTATAGTTTTGATCTGTATTTTTTCTTCCACAATGATAACATTTTTTTTAATAGGAGATTTATAATCTTGTGTAATATTTAACACAAAGGTTTATTTATTTACATGTTATATATAATTATTCTATTTAATTTTATTTCCTGTAGTGAATAGTCTTTTTATAAGCCACCTGCTTCAAATTAGGGTATAGCAATGCTTTATTTATACTGTATCTGATTAAAGTCATTCTGCATAAGGAACTTCAACTCATAAACTTACTCAAAAAGGACATCTAAAGACTCAGAAGGTAAAATGATAGGGATTTACTCCAATTAAAATAAAAGGAGGGTTCTCATGGGTAGAAGAGAGATCTAAAAGAGAGGAAGAATTGTCTGTCTTTAAAACTTCAGATAAAACAATCTACTGCCTTCACAAGTACACAGTCCTTTGATTTATCTCAGGTTCTTTTAGTGTTATCTATTTGTGGAAGAAGTAGTGTTAAAATTATATTATCCTAGATTTTAAAGGCAGGATATTCTCTCTATTTTTAGAAGGATTTATGACAACAAATACACGTTATTCTAAATTTAATTGATCAATTCCATTAGGCAGAAAAGACTTCAACGTTGAAAACTTTTCTCAGGTATGGAATAAATGGGGCTTTTCTGCCTTTTAGTTCTACAACTATGGATTGGTAATGATTGTACATTTTTGTTTTCACAGTAGAATTGGTTTATCTTAACAGATTGCAAACATATAGTGAAGAACAAGCAGACTAATGTGAAATGGTGAAATCCCAAGATGGAATAATTTTAAAAGAGGTCTTCATGTATTATACAGAACTTCTTTCAAACTCAGAAAGACATAGTAGGAAATTCTGAAATGGGTTCGGAACAAAATCCCTACACCTGTATCCCAGTCTTTACTCATTCTTAAAATGATTATGATCTAAAATGTAAAAGTAAATTTTTGAAAACTCAGACGATTAAAAAAAAATGCTGGTTTTTTTTGTTTGTTTTTTTTTTTTTTTCCTTTGGGCCTGGACTCCAGAAGAATTAAATTTTGTAGGAAAGGCCATTGATAAATATAGGGAATTTCACAACCACCTTCAATTTTACAATTTTGCAAATTAAAATAGGCTGCCTAGGCAAGCCTAAATCACTTAGATGAGAATCCATTTTTTTAAATGTATATTTCAACTAAATTTGAATACCAAACCTTTAATATACTAATGTGAAAGAATTAAATTCTAACACTATGGGTTCTGCCCTGAAATTGCTGAGAAAAAAACACCAGCTTCATTAACTCTTAATGAGAGTAGAAGTTGTTTGATATATCTTGGAGACACTCATCATCTTGCAAGATCAACAATATATAAATGAAGCATAATTAAAGCCTTATATTGACACTAGATATCCAGATCTTATAAAATGTGAAATGTGGTGTGAACTTTTGGAGCTTTGATACAAAATAAAAGATAAGATTTAAGATCTGAGCTCATTTTAAAAGAGCAAATTAATTGTTCTTATTCATGACAATCTCTAAGAATAATTTCTCAAATGATGTGTCTCTTTCCTTGGAGAGTTTTTACATCTGATCTCAGTTCTGCTAAAGAGATTCTAAATTTAATAATAGTGCTAAACTAAATTAAGTATGGTTTCTCTTAAATAATTTAAGCTTGCTGTAATTATACAAATTCAATAAATCCAATATATAATACCATTGGATAAGGTAACAGAATAGAATTATAGATGAAATGGCGTTTTAGTTAAGAAAATTAGCAAGGACTATTTCCTATTCATATGGTGTAACTTTTCATTTAGATTGCTGAATTTCTATTCTTCTGAGAGACTAAGCATTAATAAAGATATATTGTATCTTTAAAGCTAATTAATCATTTTGGGTTTATATTTGTAATCTGAAGTAAGGACTTATTTTTAAAAATATATTTCTACAGTAAATAGCTTACTGAACTTTATTATGGAAATATGGAAAATAATTTTTTCCTAGTTCCATTTTATTTATTCCTTTATTTTCAGTATGATTTATTGAACCAAATGTTTTATATAACAGAATTCCCATTGATTTTCAATATGCTGAAAGAGAAAGCAGACCAAAATAATTAAGATTCATTCGTGTAGTATAAGAATACAAAGAGAGGGTAACTGGACATTCAAATAACATGCATTGCATGGACACAGAAAACATAAAAAATTATTTCTAATTTCCACAGCCATTATTATTTTCTTTCTCAGATATATTTTAATCAAATTTTTTTCATATATTTTTTGAATCTTATATGTCTACCTCATATTKACAGCAACAATGACTGCAATTCTGAGAAATTAAGAAGAAATTATGATAGCGAGGAGGAAATTCATACCATGTTTTTAAGATAGGGAATGCAAGTAATTTAGGTATTCTTATATGTTCTCTGTTGGCTGCTGCCTATTAATCACAGTATTAGTCTCCTAACTTTGTGCTTCTTAGTCCCATATTAGCTAGATTCTCAAAGAAGGTACTTTGACACCCTCTTTGTCTTCTTTTTTATATATTCACACATTTCTGTCCCTTCCTCTCTCATGGCCATCATTGTATTATCTAAAGCCCTTATTAAAAAATGATTAAGTAAGATTACAAAGGAAGCAATCTATAGCAGAACTAGAAATTGAATCCCAGTGTCCTGAAGACTCACTAAGAAGTATATCCAATTACAAATCCATCTTTCCTTCAGAATATTTTTATATATAGTTTTATTTAATATCTGGCACAAATCATTTACACTGGTTTTCTCATTGATGTCGATGGGCCAATGAGAGGGGAAAGTTTGGGCCTTTCAGAAGAGTTTGCTTTATTGATATTATAGCCTATGGCAAACCCAACTGTTCTGAAGTCTAGATGTCACCATTTTTTAGCAGAAGTAAGGTTTGCTATCAGTCAGGTTGTGTGCTTAAAATTTAACGGCAGCATATTTCCTGGTGTACTTGTATATATATCATTTTGTATAGACCCTTCATTCTGTACGAAAGTTAAAAAAGAGCAAAAGATAAATCTTTCAAGAGACATGCAGTTATGGTAGTCTAGAAATTAAATGTACAGGAATTACATTATACAAGATATGGAAGAAAAAAAGGTCTCAGTTAAATCATAACTCTCCCAATAAAATTTAACAGATGAGACAAGCCAAAGTTAGAATCGCTTTAATGTCTAGTTTCTCAAATGAAAACACTGTTTTCAATTCTATTTATCATAAAGAAGAGAAAATCGAGTTGCTAGAATTGGTTGGAAATCAAAAACTGCATAAAGAAGAGGAAGAGGAAGATGAAGATGAAGAGGAAGAAGAAGAAAAAAAAGAAGAAGGAGGAGGAAAAAGCCTAATTACCTCGGAATTAGAAATTACCGACTGTCCAAACAATGAGTGCATTTTCTAATCTAGCAATGAGCTTCTATAGGGTGACATTTATTGCCTTATGCAACACCATTTGTTGCATGTAAAGGGAGTTAGTTACTTTCAATCATGTCTCACACTGAAAGTGAAGAAAAGCTCCGTTGAATCAACAGATCTCAGAGCTGTGACAAACCTCCCTGTCTATGTGGGAATGTGTTGGCTGCCCAAACGAATAATTTGAGTAGAATTTTAAAAGCATTTTGTAAAGTTTTAAGATAATAAACTTAGAAGAATGCACTAGGAGGGGAGTTGTTCCTTTTCCAAGCTGGTCTGTATTTGACATCTTTGTCTGGAAGATGTATTGCTCATCCATCATAGAGTATTGTCACACTGATGATATATTAGTGTAATGCATTATCAGAACATCATCATTCCTATGATGTATTGATAGCTAGCACAGAGATAGCTGGTGAGAGTTGTTTATAAAGACTCAGCACTTTTTATGGTATCAAAAAAAAAAAAAAAACACAACAATACACTTTCTTTCAGGAGCTGAACACTAAAGGGAATCAGTGAACAGGTGATAGTTATTTTAAAATTTGATATGTGGTAATGCACTTTCTGAATTTTAGAAGTATGAATAGCAGTAAAGAGTAGTAAAGTCAAGTAAATGTTTGCAGTCAGCAAAAGAGGTACTTTCCTGAAGATATTGCTTTGTGGGTTGTCAGTGGTAGTGCTCATAATTTGTATCACTAAAACTTATTGTTTTATAAATCTACAGTATATAACACTGAAGTGACTAACTCATTTGCCATTCATTATAGAGTCAAATTCTAGCATGGCAACAACACAAAAGATCACCATGGCATATTAGAAACAAGAACAAAGTTGTAGGATTTTTTTAGCAGATAGATGTGATTTTTCACAGTCTAGATGTAAAAAAAGTTTAGTCCTTTCACTAGCTGTTGGGCAGGTCTTTCTCAATCAGGAGAAATTTCATTCTTTTTGGAGTACAGCCTTTGTGGAAATCCATATCTAGCAGTCTCTACATTTCTCTGCCACAACATTTTTAAGATGTTCCTTTTGTTATTAAAGCGCCTTCTGAAGTAAGAAAAAGAAGAAAAAAAAAGGAAGTGAGTGACTATGTGAAATAGAGAAAAAACACCAAAGTGCACTAAGGAAAAATGTAAAATATAACCCAGAAAATCATAACTGGGCATAAACTGCATTACTGTCACCAAACACAGCTGATAAAGCTGTTCTTAAGGCTGTTCTTTTCTTTACTTACTTGCCAGTGAAAGTTTTGAGGTTTTTTTCCTTCCTGTTTCAATGGAAAATTTTATTTAGAAGTACCAAAGATTCATAAACTCAATGAAATAAAAACAATAAAGTCCTTCCCAACAAGATTTGTAAGCTGGATATTCTACTGTAGACTGATAGGGTTTCCCTTTCAAGAGAAGGACAGAGAGAGAAAGAAAAGGCGAGAGAAAATGAAAGTGTCAGAACTTCTGAGGTGTCTCTGATCATTCCCATATTAAAGCATCATTTTGATCAGTGCTCTGTATAAGAATTGCTAACAGAAGGGGAGGGTAAAGTAGAATATCTGAATTGTTTAAGTTGCTAAAAAGACATCGGGGAAAGAAAAGAGGCTGGAAAAGTAAAAAGGGACAAAATAAACTTGAAATAATGATTTTTTTTTCTACCCTTTTTCACAAAAAAATTGCCTATCAAAAGCCACCGTGGAGAGCAGGGTATTAAGGCACCAATGATTACTTCCTTCACAAAAGCCCGTTTATGTTCTTGATCTCATAATGTTATTAACGTGTTCTCTCCCAACATTTTGAATCCGTCTCATAAATTTATAGAATTTATACCCATAGAGTCTGTTAGGTCCCCTGTATAATATAAGCAATATCATTTCACCAAAGGATTCTCTGCTCTAGCCCTTAATTTCTGATACTTTGGTTTTGTTTGTCTTTCTGCTCTCCTTTAGGTGGTATATTCTTCTAGCATGGGATGTTTATCTATGCAATGCTTACAGCACTGCAGCATCATCTTTCACTGCTGCTTGAAGGAATTCTTGCAGCAGAAAGCAAGAAATGTTAGTTTGGGTAAGCTGAAAAATACATGGCCTGACATTACCATTTTATTATTACCGTGAGGGCCAAGATCAAAAAAAAAAGGTTAAAGTGCAAGGAATACAGACGCACAGAATGCGGCTTTTTGCTGGGAATTTGTACTGTATACAGAAAAGCATATTTTTCTGCATAAACTTCACCACACATGCATATTGCAATGTATGCAAAACAGTAAAATTGATGCAACTGTATACAGTTGAAGGGATAGCACATTTTGGAGCTGGCACTGCACTCTGTCAACATCATTTTTGTGATAGCCTTTGGTAGTGCATAGGGATTTCTTTAGTCACTTAGAGGTCAAGACAAACTGTTCCTCTCTTTCAGAAAGTACCTTCTGATTGATTGCACTTCAGTGAAAACTGAGCAGTGAAAAGGCTGTGTCTTATATTCCATTCCTTAGGGGACCAGAGGTTCCATAAGAACTTGATAAACTAAGTGCAGTAGTATTAAAGTTAACCGAGATATTATTGAGAAAATGAAACAAAACCTGCTATCTTAGTACCTATCTTAATTTCTCATTGGTTGGCTAATAATCCTGTCAGTCATTTGTTGGATGAAAATTATGAAATGGTTTCATAATAAGAACCAGGAATATCAGAAGAAGATTCATTCTTATTTAGTAGCATTCTCTATCAGCTCCTTTGGGAAATAAAATGTGTGGATATATATAATAAAAATAATTTCACTATTCAAGGAGACTGCACTTTTATTTTAATTTCTTGATAGCTGACCCCAGCGTAAATAGCCAAGTCTGTGTTTGCTGAAATGAAGTACAAACATAACAAGAACATATGTATAACAAGAGATATTTTGGATCATATTTGCTATGAGTTGTCAACATAAGCCAGAAACACGTAGACCATGTTCTGGAAAATATCCTTTATCAGGGAAGTTCTTTAAGTACATCCAAAAAGTTTTTAAAAATCATGTTCATATGGTAATTCAGATGTGTGATGCAGCTTTTGGGTAGTATAATTGTATTAAAGTACTCCAAATACAAGTATGTACAACAGCCTGAAATTTAGACCACACTGAAAAGCCAGTATAAATCTAGCCCAAGTATGCCTACTTGAGCTGTAGTTGTAGCTTTGAATTGTTAGGAGTGCATGACTACAAAATAATGACTGTTATTTCCCAGATTACATGGGAATTTAGGTGTCTAATCATGCAGATAGAAAGCTGATAGTTTTTCAAAACAGAAATGAGAAATTCGTATTAAATTCAAAAGATGCTAGGAACTACTTGAGGTTTTCTAAAACATTTGTTTGTATTCTTACATACCTAAAAAGCTTTGAAAAGCCTCATCCTAAACCAGTCTAAGAATTGGTAGAACAACCTTGAAAATGCATTTGTTTCTACCCATCACACTATGATCTCTTCTCATTTGGCAGGATTGTTCTCCATGTTTTTGAACATCAGAAACAACAGTGCATTAAAAAATACTTCATTTCTTTAGTGAACTGTAATTTAAAGGCACTCATGTAAATTAAGAAAGGATACAAATATTACTGAAGGAAAACAATTAAAAGTCATGAAGGTAAGCTAAAGTTGTGAGGAAATAGGAAGTTTGTTATACTCATTTGAAAGAGTACCATTAAAGTCACTACTTTCAGAATGAAATAAATAATCACAAATGCTTAAGAGCAGAGTATGCTCAGCACTGAACTCTTTGAATCATATTTCTACTTTCCAAAAACAGTGTCCTCGATGTTCTTTTTCTGGTCAGGATTTTTTTTTTCTTCTTTTTTAGATCATGASTTTTTTGCCAAAGACAAGGCATACAAGAAGGCAGTATACATAGAAGATATAACATGTTTTTTTCCATTCCTGACTGAATTTAAATGAATTTCTAGGCCTGGAAGTTGAATAGCTTTTCCATAGCTTGTAGACTGTACTTATAAGGGAAACAGTAAGGAACAGTAAATATGGAATTTCTTCCTGCCACCATTTAGTTACTTTTTGGAAAAGGCTATCTTAATAACAATGGAGAAGCTACTTCTACAGAATAAGGAACTGAAGTACTGTTCCAAAGTTTCTAAGTTTGCAATCCCTTTCCTCTGCAAATGCATCTGAACAAGGACTAAGACATTTTGAACACAACATTGGAAAGTCAGAAGCTCACATTATTTGTCCATAGTGAGCTGTCATGAATTATGTTTTCTGAAGAAAATAAGTTCTGGAAGAACAACCCACAGCTGAAGTATTCAGTTGACTGACACTTTAAAATTATTTGAAAATAACTATTAACAATGGTGCTACTGTGATAGTTCAGCCATGTGGGACTAAGTTTTCCATCCCAGAATGATCAAAATGAAGAATTCAGGTGAACAATTTTTTTTATGATTAGATACTGATAAGGAGCCAAAAATCATACCTGCGTAATATCACTGACTTCAGTAGAGTTAGACCAAACAGAAACTTGTATACTTGATATTACAGAGCATTTTAGCCCTTGCTACAAGACAAAAAATGCCTGAGGACTTGCATCCTCAAGAAACTTGTGGAGAATGGTAAAAGAGCAGAGATACATCAAACTGTGTGGCAAAAAAGTAGGGACTCAGGGCACGAGAACAACTTCCAACTTTAAACTGTAAGCTAGCAATAAGTTTAAATATGATATACAGGAATCTAAGTAATTGTCCACTTGGTTACTTCCATTCACAATTCTTTCCATCCCCTTATGGATCCACTTATCGCCATCCACTGTTTCTCTGAAAGACAGTAAGTTATTAATCTTTTTTTTTGGCTATCTGCATGTAAATTGCCAAGATTGATGCCACATAGTGTAAGGCACCAAAGGAAGCATGCTGCTTATCGGAAATTATGAGCCTTTGAGGAGCAACATAAAACAGTTGTGTGACTGTTAGATAGAGGTTGAGACTTCAGAAACTCAGCATTAATTCTTGGTGAGTAAAAGAATATTGTATTTGGTACAATTATCTGCAAGTAATGCATGTTTTGCTATCTTAAGCACATCTCCAAAAAGCCCCAAGGATTGATGTGTTGGAAGGATTTTGATTATGCAGTCTGTCATTTAATATAAATTATTTTACAGCATCAGGTGCTGAACAATAGCATAGGAATGTCTGGGAAAGCTGTGTGGGACTATGGGGAATACAGAGCTGAGAGAAGTTATACTCACATGTGAGAGGTGCCAAAGGAGTCTTTTTGTTAAAGGAAGGAGTTAACTGAATTATTCCTCTCCTTTAGATATTTTAGGCAGCATACTAGTCCTGGGGTTTTGATTACTTTTCTTTGCATTTCTAGGATGAATATATGTATATTTACTAATACCACTTGTCTTTTCATGTTCCATTCTCTAAAGAATTTCACCCGTGCAAATACAGATCGTACATAAAAAGTAACAAAACTTCTGCAAGTACTTTTTGGCCATACTATAGCATTATTCTAAGAAAAGACTGATTATTTCTTTTCTTTCTCTTCTCTTTTAAAATAGAGGAGAGCTTTACTGCAAGAAAAATGGCGGCAATGCTGCAAAACAAAGCAGTCAAACTTCCAGGCAGATCTCTTTGAAGTCAGTGTATTACCCACTGCCTTTGGTAGGATCAGGAATGCTACTTAAGAGAGCTGCAGAGGGATGTTCTATGGAGTATTTTAACCAGGAGAGGATTTATACATAAAATCTTTACCCATTGAGATGAAATTTGCCCMATAATTTGGGGCAGATCTTCAGATCAGATTCTACGGACATCTACAGAAGATTGCTTCACTAAAAGAAAACACAAGAGAAAATAGAGGTTGATGGCTGGGATATAGAAATGTGCACACTGCTTAAAACTTCCATTTGCACAAGTGCAAAAGTAAATAAATCTGTCCCTTAAAAGACAGATTGCTGAGAGTCACATTTCTTAAAAAGAAACTAAAAAATATTTAATTTAATCAAAGCAAAAATGACAGATTTTCAGAATTCCTTTAATTTTGTTTTATTTGCCACCCAACATCTTCATTTAACATGCAAAACATTCCATGCAGTTCTACCATTTGGCCAGGCTGAACAGAAGTATTGCTTCATCACAGGTCAGCTGGTATAGTGGGAAACTCTATAAGAAGTATGAAATCATGAATTTTTGCATTATCTGCAAATGCAGCTTCTCTAACTGGATCGATTTGCAATCAGCTCTCTCTTATTTAGCATACTCTCAACATCACTATTTCTTAATCTGAGTTTAAACTTTATCTCCCAAGCTTTTCAAGCATGTAAGTATGCTATTTAAGACGATCAATGGAAATTATAGCACATAGACACATCAGTGCACATACCCACAGAAAATCTGAAGGAACCAAAAATCACATCTCTCCTCAAGAGTGATAGAGCTGCCCATATCTATTATCATCAATGACAGTTCTGCCAAGCTCAGCATTAACCTCCTTCTATATTTCATTACTGATTATCACTCTAGGGAAATTCTAATTGGACAGTTGTGTGAAACATGGTCTGGTTCCCTTCTGCCAATACAGGAACAAAATTAGCTAAAATCTAGAAAATACTGTTCTGAACTTTGTTTCTTCAATGGCACAGACATGTCCTAATGCAATTTTTCATTGCATAATTGTGATTGTTAATTGACAGTAGTTTAGTGATGTAATGATTTGCGTGCATAAAATGGACAGCAAATACAGGAATATGAACCTGTAACTACTTTTCCGTTCTGCACAGTAGAAATGACTGAAACGCATTCATCCTTTTTAATCACTGAAACACAGGAATCGGAGATGGGAAGAGTTTGCCCCAATGTGTTTCAGTGATATGGAGAAAGTGACCCTGGACAAAACATGGAAAAAACCTTATTACACAAACATTCACTGGTAATTTTAAACAACCTAGATTCAACCACATTCCTTTATGGGTTCATTTTCCACCCAGTTTTGAAGGTGAAGTTCTCCTCTGTACAGAAACACAAAACAAGATTTATATCTTATTTTAGATTCGCTTAATCTCATATTGAAGGCTTAATTAGAGCCTGTGCTGACCTTCTTCATGGAGAATGAGTTTATCTTTCATGGGCATTATTCATATTATGAATACTTATTTTGAAGCTGCATTGCTCATACATCAACTAAATATCTAATGCTGAACTGCTTAGCTGACTTACAATGACTGTTCATTTTTAATTTTATACTTCAGCTGAATTTGAATTGAAACTCTTTTTGTTGCAGAAGTTATTAAATCCAAAAAGCCCACATGACACTTGTCACTCACATCGTGAGTGTTCTTACTGAACTGTTTGCAAATGCTTGAAGAGAGAATGTGACAATTTGAAATAACAACTACTTTTGAGACTGTTTCAATCTTTGAATGGAATTTAATGTTAAATATGTGCTTTTTTCCTGTATGCAACCAAGCTAAGCAGTAAAAATACTTTAAAGATGTTGCAGAAAATGTGGCTAATAACATTACGTATAAGGATTTTGATTAATGTATAGAAAGAAAGTAGTATGTCAGAGTTTTCATACCTGCAGTATGGCCATAAGGATTTTGCAAGCATTACTATATGAAGAAATTTTGAAATTCCCTGTGCCAGTTGCCCAAGTGTTTGCTTCTTGAGCTAAAGCATAAAAGACTAGGACATAGATTCACCTAGGGGTTTTTTGTAAGGACAAGATTAATCTCATCTAACTGTAGCCAGCTAAAGAGTAGGTCTCTATTCTAAGGTACCAGCTGGGTTCCTTCTACAGTCAATGAGAGAGCGAGCTATGTATATGTCCTGAGAATGATTCATTCTCTTTAAAGGGCCAGACCAAAATAGGTAGTGTAAACTACCTTCTAGGATGCCTGTACTCACTCCTCTGACTGTAGAGGTATTTTAGATAATAACATGGATTAGAAACCAAATTCTCAAGAAAGTAAAAGTTAGATGAAATCTATTCAGGCATAACTGCCCCGCTGGTTACTCCTGGAACTATTTTAAAGAGTACTTTTGATTAAGTATTTAATAATGAATCTAAATGGTAACCATAGTACTAACTAAAGTGGTTCTGTTGGACAAAAGTATTTTCTTCAAAGTGTTGCTTTGGCCTTTGACCTACCAAACAATGTGTTTTCCACCCAATAAAAACAGAGAATGAGAGCTAATTAACATACTGTGCTATKACAGTGCAGTAAATCAAAGAGAACATAGCAAAAACGGAACTTGAAGAACACAAGTCTTTAGTGAATTCAATTTTTCAACATTTTCATATCTGTAGCATTCATTAATATTATAATTTACTCTTTTTTTACCTCTTTTTTTAAGCAAAAAAGAAATAGATCATACTAGTTCTAAAGGAGTCATTGTGTTCTGTTGTGTAGATAGTCAATTACAGACTTTTAAATACACAAATTATGTAAATGCCTATTTAGGGAGTATTTACAAAATACATTATTGACCCAGTAAGCCATAACAGCTACAATCTGCCAGAGAAATACATATTTAGGCCCTACTTAAAATGCAAATTATAGGCCCAGTAGACCATAACAGCTTCTTCAGCACTGCTACATTCTATCATGGAAATCCATGGTTGGGGACTTGCTGGCTAATGACTTTTGTGAAAGCTGCCTCGGAAACTGTCCTTAAGTACACAAATTTCTCACACGATAGACTATAATGGCTCTTTTTCAACTGTTACTGACTACAGAATAGTATTGGGTTCTATTAGGTAGCTAGTTAGTTGTCAGATCTCAAACAAAAATGTGCAGATGCTATACAAAGATATCTATTGGCTTCAGATCCCCCTCTTAATTTTGTTTGAAACAATAGGTGCTAATACACAGCAGCTGTTTTTCAGAAATAATTATTCATTCCTCATGTGAATTTACAACACCAATTCTAGAATGAAACAACTTTGGTGATAAGGAATGTTCTGTGGAAAACTAAGACATAGACCAATAGTCTAAAATATAAATCCTCATTAAGCATCCTTTGCACATCCTTCAAGAGGAAGTAAGCACATGCATTACAGACAGGACTGAAATTACATACATTTAAATGTTGTCCATTAAATATTAGTAAGACAGGGCCAAACTGTAAGGGACTACTTCTGTTWTGTAGCAGTCAACTTACCAAAAAGTCTCTCTGAAGTCAACAAGTTGCAGAGAAAGCATCATTCTGCTTGGGGAAAAGTCTCAGAATCTGACTGAGGAGATTGTCAGGAGTTTTTGTTTGTAGAAAGATATGCCAGCTGTACACCATGGCTCAGTTTTGAGAGTGCACATTTAAAAGAACATCTTGAACCTGAACAGGGATCTATTATCAAATGAGAATTCTGAACTACTCAAGGAGTTGAAATAGCTTAGCAACTCTCAGTTTATGGACTTTGAAATTCTGATTAAGAGATGTTGAATAGGGATTTATACTTGTAAAGACCAATTCTAGTTTCTTACAGTTCTTACATATACAAAGTACATTCTTTTCAATATTGGAAACAATTCTGAGAGTGCATCCACTGTATTTATCTATTCTTTTATATTGTTAGGCTTTGTTTCTTGTATTTTAATCTTAACAGTGGACAAGTGTCAATACAGTTGCAGAAAAAGTGTAAGGGAATGAGTGAGGAATGTACTTTTGGCATGAGTTCTTAAAAACTTAATTCTGAGGGTTTTCTTCAGTACAGTTTAAGACCATTAATGTCACAAAACAAAAACCTCTCAAATCTGAGAGAACGTGTTTGATAATCTAGTTATCAAACAATTTTAGCTTTTTTAATATTATTATTTCTTTTTATTACCTTAATTCTGGTACCTTTATTCTAAAGGAGGTAAGGGAAATTTTCACTGTGTAATCATTATGTACCAACATGCTAAATAACTTTATTAACATTTTACTATTTGTGTTTATAGTACTTGTCATTGCATAGGCCCAGGTTATACAGTGTGAATAAAAAATTTATTTTTTTTCCTCTGGAAATGAATGTGGCATGTAACCAGAGAGTTGCAGATTTTCATTTATTATAGATTGTTGCTCACAAATTAATAAAGAAGTGCATAGATGATAGGAGGGGAAAAAAAAAAAAAACACAAATAGCAATGTTTCATGATTTGATAAAACAGAGGATATTTTTGAATTCTTATTTCAAATTCTGATACTATAAGTTAAATAATGCAAAAGCAATATATTTTTGTGTTTCAACTTTTGAAGGAATAAATTAATTTTTTCTTTACAATAAGGTGCTTTTGTACAAGTTTAAGTGGAAGTAGATCTTAAAATAGGTATAGATGTAACAATTGAGGACATTTTAGCTATTTTCACTCCGAGGAAGCCAAAAGTGAAGCGATGCAAAAAGACCATATTATAATTAGAAAGCAGGTTTATATTTGAAAAAAGTCCTACCCATGCAAATCATGTACTGACTGAAAAGATAACCTGCCTTTTAAATATATTTTGGGCTTGGTCAGTGAGATAAGATGGAGTCTGCTTCTAAAAGTATATTCCTAGGCTCTTACCTTCACTTAATTCTTCAAGTTCTCCATGATACTGTTTTTTTTCAGAGCTCTGGACAGACAGGAATGTATCCCATATCTGCAATCCTTAGAACTGCAGTTGATTATGTGCCCAAAGGCCATGTAGTTGAATTGGTGACATTACCTCCAACTGTGTTAAACAGAACAACGGAGCTAAAGACAACTAATGTTTAACTTCACATATGGGATTGAAAATGCCACTGTAATAGAACACTATGCTGGGAAGCAAAGTATTCCTGCAAGCTTCCAGGTGAGTAAGTGTAGACCACAAACCACTGCCCTTTAGTACCCTGTATCTTCACAGTGTCTGACCTAAGTTACAATCTTAACTGAATTATCTGTCTCTTTGCATGGTGGCAAAAGCAAGTGACTCAAAGTAGAGAACCAGTGGAGGTCTCATTGTGCCTTGCCATTAAACAGGCTGCTCATTGTAGGGCAGAGAAGGACAGACACACAGAAAGATGTGTAATAAGAAAATATAATATTGCCCTGTGGAATTTAAAGTTGTTATGTGAAACAACCAATGTTTAATCTTCAAGTAGTGTTCTCATCAGAATAAAATTAGAATGACCAAAAAAGAGAAATATCTGTGAGCTGTTTTGCTCTCTCAAACCTTTCATGAAGTAGGTTGCTCTCAGTGTCTTATGCTCTGAGTATATATTTTTGAATCTAACAGTGAATGCAGAGAGGCATTGGAAACACGGTTGGCTTTCAGAGTGAGAAGATGTAGACAGGGTCTTTATTCAAGTACACTGTGGGAAAACAACAGACAGTTGTCATAAATTGAAAAAGGGGGTGTTCAAACCTGATGTAGAGAGAAGCCTTTCACCCTGAAGACAGCCAGGCAATGAAGCAGGTTACCCAGAGAGGCTGTGCAGTCTCCATCCTTGGAGATGGAGACCCAACTGGATAAAAGCCCTGAGCAACCTTGTCTGACCCCACAGCCGACCCTRCTTTGAGCAGGAAATTGGACAAGAGACGTCCTGAGGTTCCTTCCAACCTGAATTACTCAGTGAATCTGTGCATGCAAATAATTCAATGAAATCATGTCATTTCAGACTCCAACTGGAGACTTGGATATGATAAACACCTAAATACATATTTTAGTTCCAAATATGTGTAGGATGGGCAGTATTTTTCATAAAGATTTAAGACTTTGTTATTACTAGGGAAACAAGGAGAAAAACTTTCATACAGTTATTCTTCAGTCTAGATTGAAATTAGTAACTGGATAGAGAAATTAAAATTGTTGTTTAGTGAAAGAATGCACTTCAGGTCTCTATGTTCCACTAGTAGATTATTAGCTAGTGTCTGTATTCTAGTACCATTACATACTTACATACCATAGTAGCCGTGTTAAACTAATCTGTGCTTTAGAACAGGACATAGAACAGGACTTTATCCACTGCAGTAGCCTATGCTAGCTGTGGAAATGACAATCTGATTCACAAATAGGCTATATTCTTACAAATTTTGCATTCTTTCAGTGACGAAAACTTACACCAAACTACRCTTTTCAATTCTTATTTTGTGCATTTCTTTTCATGCTCCTTGTCATTTTTCTCTGAGGTTTTTTGGAAGCATCAAATCAAATGGTGTTACTTCTCACTGCTAATTCCCTTCATGCCATTACTCTCTCATCACTCCAGGTTGTTTCTCCTCCTTTTCTGTTTCCTTTTTCATGCCAGCATGATTCCCTTCTCACCAGCTTAAGGGGAAAAATAACTTTTAAGCTATTTCATCCACCCTGTTGCTCAGTGGAGGTAAAATTAACCTATGTGTTAACAACATATGTAAGATCCTCCCTCCATCAAAGCTGTAGGGTGTGGTTATGTGAAATCCCACATCTCCTCCAAGGAAGACAAGGAACTTTGATCAGGACTTTTACATCAGCCTCTTAGGTTTTAGCTTGCAATCAGGCTAAGAGAAAGCAAACAGGTTAGAAAGCCTTATGCAGGCAGTCCAAAGGCTTCTTATGTTTCTTCTGTTGAAAGAGTGCTCCCTCTAACATGTTGATATGTTATGTTAAGATGAGAAAAGCTTGTTTTCAACTGATACTTCTGTTCTACCTGACATGAACCAGAGACAGCTGACAGCTACTATATGCAGTTTTCTGTACACCCCTGCACTGTGACATTTAAAGAAATTTTACCAGACCTGGTACCCAGCTAAAATATCCTTGAATGACTTTAACAACTACTCCCTGCAAGGCAGTTGGTGAGGATGAATTTTATCTCCAAACTATTGCAAACCTAGTTTAGGTCTTGGGAAACAAATTTTACAAAAAAGTTATGTTGTGTGTTATTCATCACACAACACCCAATGGAGACAAAATAAAAAATATTAAAAAAATATTCCTTAGTGTTCTCTGTTCTAAGAAGGAGACATGTGCAAGCTTAAAAAAAAAAAAAAAAAAAAAAAGCAAAAAAAAAAAAAAAAAAAAAAAAAAAAAAAAAAATCAATCCAGGCATGAAATCAAAGTATAGTACTTACTCCTGAATAGCTTCTCATCTGAAAGCATCTTCTTCCTAAGGATTGAGTAAAAAGGCCAAGACAGACTTGCTCTAAGAAAAAAATCCGAACTGAGTTATATATAGTCAGAAATAACTCCATATATAAATACTTGCCTTTTTAGTGTAATCACAAAGTTTTATAAATATATTTTATGACCAAGGAAATGCTGCTCTTTTTTAAAATTTTTTTAAGAAAAAAACCCAAAGAATCAACCAACCAACGAAATATCCTGAAAACATGTACCTGACCAACAGAAAAAAAATGGAAAAGACATCCTTAGTGATGCTTGCAATCACATTGCCATATACTTATCACAATGGCACATACTTAACTACACGTTCTTTTTTCTAGCGTGAACAATAGGGAATTCAAGCACAGATGTAATTACAGTTTGTCTTTTAAGAATCTGCTTTTGATATTTATTTTATATTCAATAAGCGTAATATTTACATCTGAAAATTATGGCCTCAGATGTACTGAGAATCACAGAGATAAGGGGATTTTTTTTAAGGTGAAATAATACACAAATGTAGGCAAAAGAGTGAGTATTCATAAAACAAAACGTCATATGAATTATACTTTCAGATAGCCTTTTTTCTTCTAAATGTAGCCTTTCCTAGGAAATGTTATTACCATGTTGTCATTATTATTAACTTCCAAGCACAGGAGCTGGTGAGATTGGATGTGTCTCAGGATAAAGCAGTTTAGGGCCTTATGTATTGTTTCTGTTAATATTAGTAGAGTCTTTTTGTTTTCAAAGGGAGTTGATCAGAGCCTGTGACTAAAAAAAATGTCATGTCCTAGTATTAAGAAGCTGCAAACACCCATCCTGCCCCCAGATCCTGGACTCATGCAAAAGTGTCTGCCAAAACCTGCATTTGTGAGAGTTCTCCTATGCAAGAAATTCTCCACTGTGTAATTGCAACCAGATTGCAGCCTGAGAGGCATCAACAAGCCTGAAAGTCACTAGGGAATTTATATCTCTCCTTAAATACACTTATGTGTGAACAACAAGAATTCAGCCCTGAAGCATGCAATGCTACAAAGCACTCAGATCTTTTTAGGCTCAGACTCTAAGGTAAAAGCCACGTTTGGGGAAAAATATAGCTCACAAGATACAGTGGACAAATTATATTGCCTAATCTATTTTAATATAGCTACTTATTTTGATCAGAGTTGCTAATCATATTTTATAAATTTTAGTGTTAATGAGAAAGCTGTGAAGCTAGAAAAATCATTTTAGAACTAGTGAAAGAAGTCTGGAAAAAAAACAGGATTCATCTATTTAAATGCAACTCATCTACTTGTTTTTATAAAGCCCCAGGGGACACAAAAGAAAGTCCTTTTGGATATCAAAAGCAAGCATTTATACACAGTGTCTAAAAGACTCAACTGAATGAGTTATCTCAAGGCTAAAGTTATAAGATTAAAGGAACATTGTCAACGTAAATTTTTTAATGGACTATTTTCTTTATAATCCTGTTTCTGACASACCACCTTTTAAGTAGTCTGCCCTATTGGTATTTTAAATCCTTAAATATGTTATAAAGGATCTCCTACTTAACAGCTGATATTTACAGAACCTTTTCAGTGAGCATAAAATGGATAGACTAGAGGCTTCATCTGAGGTCATTGGAAAGATCTCAAAAAACCTTTAAGTCATACTTTAGCAAGTGATACAATGAAAATTATTCAAATGTGAGGAGAAAAAACTGAAACATCTTTAAAAAAGCATTTTCCCCTGTTATAAAATGTTTAACTACTATGGTTAAAAAGAATTTCACAAAATGTAAAAATTGCAGCCCAAAACTGATTCTTATTTACAAGTAAAGGATTCTCATTTCTTTGTTTTAAGAGTTATTCCCATCAGGAGTGTTTAAATTGTAAAATTTGAGATGCTTGGGACCCGATGAGATGCATTCTAGGGTCCTGAGGGAATTGGCTGGTGTAGCTGTCAAGCCACTCTCCATCTTATTTGAAAAATCGTGGCAGCTGGGCAATGTCCCCAGTGACTGGAAAAAAAGGAAATATCACACCCATTTTTAAAAAGCTACAATGGACTCTGCGAACTACTGACACGTCAGTCTCACCTCCATGTCCAGTAAGATCATGGAACAGATCCTCCTGAAAGACATGTCAAAACATATGGAAGGCAGGGAGGTGATTAGAGACAGCCAACATGGCTTCACCAAGGGCAAGTCTTGCCTGATCAACCTAGTGGCCTTCCACAATGGACTGACTGCATGAGTGGACAAAGAAAGAGTTACAGATGTTGTCCTCTTGAACTTCTGTAAGGTCTTTGACACAGTCACCCACAACATTCTTGCCTCTAGATTGGAGACATATGGGTCTGGTGGATGGGCTGTTAGATGGATAAGGAATTGGCTGGATGGCCATGTCCAAAGAGTTACAGTCCATGGCTCAATGTCCAAGTGGAAACCAGTAATGAGTGGTGTCCCTCAAGGGTCCGTATTGTGACCAGTATTATTTAATGTCTTCATTAATGACATAGACAGTGGGATTGAGTGCACCCTCGGCAAGTTTGCAGAGAACACCAAGCTGAGTGGTGCAGTTGATACTCTTGAAGGAAGGGATGCCATCCAGAGGGAGCTTGACAGGCTTGAGGAATGGACCCATGTGAATCTCATGAAGTTCAACAAGGCCAAGTGCAAGGTCCTGTACCTGGATTGGGGTAATCCCCAGTATCACTACAGACTGGGGGATGAAGGAATTGAGAGCAGCCCTGTGGAGAAGGACTTGGCGATACTGGTGGATGAAAAATTGGACATGAGTCGGCAATGTGTGCTCGCAGCCCAGAAAGCCAACCATATCCTGGGCTGCATAAAATGACCAGCAGGTCGAAGGAGGTGATTCTCCCCCTCTRCTCTGCTCTCGTGAGAACCCACCTGGTGTACTGTGTTCAGCTCTGGGGCCCCCAGCATAAGAAAGACATGGACCTGCTCAAGCGTGTCCAAAGGAAAGCCATGAAGATGATCAGGGGGCTGGAGCACCTCCCCTATGAGGACAGGCTGAGAGAGTTGGGGATGTTGAGGCTGGAGAAAAGAAGGCTCCGGGTTCACCTTATTATCACCTTTCAATATATAAAGGGGGCTTATGAGAAAGAAGGAGAAAGACTTTTTACTAAAGCCTGTACTGACAGGACAAGGGGCAACAGTTTTAAACTGACAGAGAGTAGATTTAAACTGGACATAAGAAAGAAATTTTTTACAATGAGGGTAGTAAGACACTGGAGCAGGTTGCCCAGAGAAGTTATGGATGCCCCGTCACTGGATGTGTCCAAGGTCAGGTTGGATGGGGTTTTGAGCAACCTGATCTAGTGAAAGATGTCCCTGCCCATGGCAGCGGGGATTGGTCTAGATGATCTTTAAAGATCCCTTCCAACCCAAACCATTCTATGATTCTATGATTCTATAACAACAAAGGATGCTCTTTCAAAGATTTTCAGACATTTATTCTTATATTTTACCTTTTTTTTTTTTTTGGTGTACTTTTTATGACTGACAAGAGCACTAATAAATCAAATATGTTAGTCAATGAAGCAACGTTGTCAACTGTAAACTTTGTAAAACAGCTCAGTCTATTCATTGTGCTGAGATCACTGTATCATACCCTGCAGGATAATAAGTAGCCATCATATGGCAATCATGCTTCATTTCTTACAGATCCAAATTTGTTTTCTAGCAGTGATAGAAGTGAAAGCCAGTGAGTCCTTATCTTTATTTTTTTTAAAAAGGAGTATTTCAAGAACATATCAGTGTGATCATCTTCCATGTGACTTTTATTGAGGTTGAAATTCATGAATTTCAGGACAGATGGAGAAATCAGCCCGTAATGGATCTGGATACCGGGGTTTGTATCTCCCAGCATTCATCTCCACACAGCTCTCACATCTCCAGCACCTTCCTCTTCTTCTGGGATCTTCCCTCCAGCGAAAATCTCAATTTTCTTCTTTTAGGAATCAGTTCTACTTTTCGGACTCCTTTTCTTTTCAGGCCCTCAGTTTCCCAACCAAAAGTCTAGATGCAGAAGCACAGTGCCTGATCAGCCACGTATTTGGTGCTTCTGTCTCATGTCTGTTTATTAAGTGGAGGATTCAGGATGTACTGCTTTTGTTTAAACCAGTCACCGTGAGAATTTACAACAAACCCATACTGGTGGCAGCTAGCAAGCAGCAGGTTTCTGCTTGAGAGTTCAGATGCTCGGGTTTGGACATCTGCCCTTGCCCACACCAGACACACACACAATTATCTACCACCTGTTAGCCTTCACAATTCAAGCTATATTCGCTCCTATGACAGCAGTCTAAGGATTTTACACAATATCTAAAGCAATCTAAGGATTTTACACAATATCTAAACATACATTTAAGGTTTTATATTATATTTAGCATGATGGAAAAAATCTATTTTGTTACTTCAGATTATAAAGGGAATTAGTTTAGCTGTAATTCCTTTAAGATGATGGAAAGAATGTGTACTCAGAAATCATAAAAAAAAAGTGTGAGAAAAGACCCAGAAAAATTCTGCAATAGAACTATCAATCATTAAAAACTCAATAGCCCAGAAAACAATAGAGAAATAGGAAATCTAAGAATTGATTAGTTCTCATCCAAATTGACAGTAGGTATAAAAATCTATATCCAACTGTGTGATGTATTGCAGTAGGCACTGGGATGGCTTCCAGAATAAAAACATTCTTAGCCCAGTACATATGAGGCTGGTACTCTCTTCAGTTTTAACAAACAAATCAAAACAGATGCAACATGTTGCTGACTAAATGGAGTCATCTTCAGAAGCAGCTGGGCTTGTCATGGCCAGGCTTTGTTTCCAGTTTAAGTGATGGACCTACAGAATTTTAGCTGTGACATCTATTGCTCAAAAAATATAGGAACAGGAGATACTATCATAGGTTAATATTGCACTAGAGCAGGGTGTGCAGGAACACAAAGAGCAAGGGAGTCAACTGGTCTTCAGGAATGTGGATGCAACAACTGATATTTGATACTTTATTAGAAGCATAGGACTATTTACACAGGTTTTTTTCAAAAGCCTCGGGGACAGTAGCAACAGCATGTTGTCTGCCACAGCTTACATAATGGTCTAAATTTTCTCTTGTCCTAATTTACAGCCATTCACTACCTGTATAAAACTTGACCCCTTGGTAAGCTAAGCACTATCCATCCTTTTAGCCTTTTGTTTTGAAAAATGTATCTCCCTAGGAAATAATATTCTGAAATATTAAAAGAAAGCTGGCTAGACCTGTTTTGTAACAGTAAGCCTTTAAAAGACACAGGGATGTTTTCATAGAATCATAGAATCATTTAGGTTGGGAAAGACCTTTAAGATCATCGAGCCCAACCATAAACCTAACACTGCCAAGTCCACCACTAAACCATGTCCCTAAGCACCACATCTTTTCGATCACCTTCGGCTACACTGTTGCTACTAACACATACATACAATCTGAAAATGTAACTCAGAAGTKTTTTCTAGTTTTTCGTTGTTTACCACACCTGGATTTCTACTGACAGTCTAGAAAAAGAAAAAAAAAAAAATCTCCTTGGTGGAAAAAAAGCACCCAGCTTTGAATCTGCTCTGATTTTATGAAATGCAGGTGTTTTAGTCAACATTAAAATGATTCAATTTATACTTGTGTAAATGCAGAAGGTCATCATTGCTCTTTGAATTAGGAAACTACAGAGAATGTTAAGGTAAATAGAAAAGTAAGTACGGGTCAGTGTATAAAGATATTCATGGCATTATATTAAAGCTGTACTGAAAGAGTAGTTGGTAGTTCACTATGGTAAGACGTCAGCAGTTCTAAGACCTACTATTCTGTATATTTTTTGCCTGTTGTTTTATTCAGTCATTTTACCTCTCTGTACTTTTTTTCATCTCCCCTATGTCTATTTAGACATTAAGCTAAACATTGAATTCTATCTAATTAGGTAGAATGAGTGACTTTCATGGTAGCTATGATCGGTATCGAAAAATGGTATGTAAGAGCCTTTGTAATACAAAAATTACATTGGGAATGATCACTGAGAATACTAAATATTCAAAACTTTCTTCTATGTCTCTGTAATACTTTTCTACTTATTATGTAAATAAGATCTTATCATCCAGCTCATAGCTTCGATGCCAGTCTCTTTAGTCTGCCACTTGTAATGGCTGTAGGAAGGGAAAAGTGTTCCTCTCATCCAGGTTGCAGAATGCCTGTGAAATATGCTCTTACAAGTAAATGTAAGGCCCCAAGAGAGGAGTCCATAAGTTTCTGTGGACAAAGAGAATCTCAAAGGAAAGACTAAGAACGAGCCTAAAAAAGCTGCCAGTTTGATGCATGTTTACTCTTTGCTTTAAGAACAAAAAACATAGACCGATTCCTCAGAGGCATAAAGAAGTAACTTTCAGTAGAAGCTTGGCAGGCCTCAAAAATTGTTCCACAAATCTTGGCCTGATTTATTTCTGTTGTGAAAATAATTGAGGTGAATGCAGCATGAGGTTTCATTAAGTTCATGCAGATAGAGGCCCCACTCAGTTTTTCTATTTATATAATGACCCCAACCATCTGGGGTGTTACTCTAAGTCACTTTGGTAATATCATAAATTTTTTTTGCAGTCTGCAAATAGCACAGAGAAGAGAAAATGCTGTTGTCTCTGTGTGTGGTGAGAAAGGTGGGGGCTCTGAAACTCTGACAATTCTGAAAGGATCAGTCCTTCCTGAGATGTATCAGTGTCAGTCTGCCTCCCCCACAGAGGCAGTGCAGCTTGCTTGTGCGGAAGATGTCAGAGCTGCTCCAGTCCTGTAGGTGTATTTTTTCGAAAAGTGCATGTTAAATAAGTTGAATCAAATAGTTGGCAAAATTTCAGACAGCTTTCAGGTAAACATTTCATGCTTAAAGAGGAGATGCTTGTTTTCTTAAAAATTAATGGTCCGTAAACGCCTTGAGCTCCATTCTGATTTTGCAGCAATTTTATGCCAAAGTAACTCCATCGATTACTGCTGATTTACACTGACATTACCCTACAASTCCTCTAAAGTTTAACTCAAATGAAAAAAAATCTTTGCTTAGTTTTATATGTGCTTGCTCATTCATTTCTCTCTCTCTCTTGTCCCCTCCCCCTCCAGCCCCTAATATGTGTATGTATCAAGATTCATTTATAACACAAAGTCTGCAATTTTATGTAATGGTACAGGCTTTGAAACTTCATCTCAGAGTTTTTATTTTTTGTGACATAATATACTTTGGACAAATAAAAAGCTTCCTCTCCTTTTCTGCCACCTGTGTTTTGGTTTTGTTTTATAGATATCCATTGATATTTTACTATCTCATAATTTTCTCTTAAAAAAATTAGTAATTATTTCAGTTGTTTGACCATCATCCTGCAAGCTAGATGCCATTTGGAAGGTATGAGAGGATACTCATTTTCCAGTAGTGTATGTAGCAGCAGTGGGGAATCCCACAAAATGAATCCTGCGGGATTCAGAATATACATGGAGAAGTGGAGGAGAAAACAGGGAAGCCTTCTTCCTCCTTACACCACAGCTCTGGTAATTTTACTCTTTAGTGTAAATACTGAATATTATGTAAACCCCACATAGGTGCTAAACACTTCAAAAAAAGAAATAATATGCTAGCAAGAAGACTATGGATTTATCACCTTTTCATTGTCTTTGATATACTGGGACTAATACGAGTGAGGGAGAAAATTATACCTTTAAAATAGGAGCATGGGAGACATTTCTATGCAAAGTTCTCTAAACATTTGTGGGGCTTTCTGCCCCTTCCTGTGTTCTTGAGTTCACTGCTACCAACAATAATACTTATGCAAATGAATGTATATATCCACATGGGCTTATATTTATGAACATATATTTCATTCTGCCCATTCTAAGCTGACCAAGTCACAGAACAATATTGGTCTGAGCTAACATACCAGTTTCTCAGTGCTTTGCCAGCTACTGTGATGTGTTGTCTGGTTTGCTTGGCAAAGCAAACTCAGGTCAGAACATAGAAGATGTCTATGTAACAAATATCCTATATCATTGCAAGTTTATTTCTGCTATGTTTTGGCTTACTTTTGTTTTTGTTCTGCTTATTTGCTTTCCTAAACTGTGCTACACAAAGGGCTTTTCTACATGAGGATATTCACTAATGTAGTTACTTGAGTTATAGCCTAAACAATGACATCAGCAATATCCAGTCAGTGATATAAGCTTTGCAATACAATTCCCAATGTGAACGTGCTTTCTTTCAATGTGAACTTGAAGGACAAGTATATTTATTTACAATTTAGCTTAATCTGTTTCTACAGTAGATTATGCACAGTTCACATTATATTCCCGTGTCAATACATTTCCTTGTGTAGCTAAACCTATTGTATTCTCCTTAGACAAAAATGTTTAAGTTCATAAAGCAAAAGTTCATTGCAATATTCTCTATAGTCTTGAAGTGATGGCTGTTGTTCTTCATGCTCACATCATCCCTCATTTATTTTACATATTCACAGACACTTCTGCCACAATCTACAGGCTCTGATTTTGAGTGATGGTACACTTACCATGAAAAACTGCAAATAAACTTCTCTTCACAACTATCTGGTCTTCTCACACTCAAAACAAGTGTCCAGGTAAAAACAGAGAAAGGAAGAAAAACAGAGGAACTTAAATTGTAACTGCAATTGCTCCATACCATCCCTGCCAGTAGCTGACCAATCTGTATGACCCCTTCTTAGCAAATGATGCGTAGTTTTGGGGTAGGAATGGCAAGCTTCCTCTACCCTGGAGCAGTGTAGGTGGGAAGTCCCTTTATCCTGGATAGACCTTGGACCCCAGCTGCAGCTATGTCTCCAGCCCTGTCCTGGTCTGCTGCTGCTYGATGGAACCTGGCCCTGGTAGGTCACTTGCCATGCCTGAGGCTGTCGATAGACCCCATTACAGCACACGGCTCTGTCCACTGTGGTCAGACCCTGAGGGACGGTGCGTGTCAGTGAGAGCACTGGGTTCCCTGCRGTCACCCTGGCTCCAAAGTCCCTGTTCCCTAGGGGGCAGCCAGCCCTTGCTGCATCCTGACAGTGATTAAGATGCACCATGATTGTAAAGTTCACTATCTCAAATAAAAGGCAAAACGTGTAAAGTAAGAACAAGCAATTACAAATAAGTATAAGCATTTTCCAGCAAGAAATGAATCTTCTTCCTCAATGTTAATGTACTTAAGTCCGGCTTCCACATTGTTTCAATAACACTAATCACTTTAATTGCGGCACATGTGCAAATCTGAAGGATAGACACAGTTGCTATAATGGTTCATGGACATGAATGTGGCATGAATCCTGTCTTTCTCCATTTAAAAATCAAAAGTAAAACCCAGGAGACTGAATAGTCTTCCTAGCAATTGCATGATGGCAGTAAAATTAGTAAGATTTTGTGGAAATTTCCCCATATGGCAACTCTATTGCCTGATTGAACTCTCGTGGATATCAGCAGAAAGATTTCTACCAGAGCGGGCTGTTTGCTGCCAACAGCAATTTATTAAACTTGTGTTTACTTCTCAGAGGATAAAATTCAACTCCTATTGCTTACTGTGCTTTACAGCTATTGCATGCTGATTCCTGCAAAGCCAGAATTTTCTTGTGTTTTCAGTACACAGCTAATTTGGTGACAGCTGCAAGTACTACCTAATTCACATGCACAAACTGATACTTACGTCAGCAGAGTTTAGCCAACTCAAAATATGTTTTCATCTGAATGTCTAAAGCTCTGCTCCACCTAAAGGCTCATCACTTCATAAAATCTCTTTTTTTTATATCTTCTCACTTCTGTTACTTTTTGTCAGTAACAACTATTGTTGCTTTTAATTTGGAAAATAAAAATCACATTACTCTAGAAAATAGTAGTCTGAGAACTATGTGATACTCTAAGAAAACTTTTAAATTTATTCTACAGGCTTTAAAGGCACTGAAACCAGTGGGAATATAAAAATTTGGATTTTTCCCCAGAGAGGTTGCACTGCTGCTGCCATCCTAGTGTAAAAACAATTGTTATCTAGATAGTGCATTAGAATAAAAAATCTTCTGCAACCTTATCTATATTCAGGATGAGCAATCAGATGACCCAAATACATGGTCTGCTTCTAATTAAGGCAGATACAAGAAAAGAAAAGAAGAAACTGTTGAAGTGAAGGTACCTAAATATTCAAACTATTTATCAATTTATATATATGTCTATATAAAATGTTCCACATATATAATATGGTAATAAAGAGATGCAAACTGGAAGGAGCAAAGGAACCACATGTATACATATATATACACACACATATTAGTACTCTTACCATTAGCATAGTCTTCTATCTGCTAAGCTTTATGTTTTTTAAGGCATCCGGCAAGTGTGAAACTTTAAAGTTCCCCCAGGTTCCAATTCTCTGGCCTCTCCCTGGGAATTACATATGCTTAGGGACCTCTTTGTGGTTCCTTTGCTCTTTCTGGTTTGCATCTCTTTATCACATATAAATATCACCATCAGTATGTTACTGTTGTACTTCAATCTACATCTTTTTCTTCTTACCTTGCAGAGCTTTGGCATTCCAGAGACTCAGCAGGTTGCCTTCTTCCTCTCTTTTACCAGCCCAGTCCCGGCATTTCTTCCATAACAGAAAATACATGTTTCACTGTCTACATTTTAAAGTAACTGATACTTTCTCTATTCAAGGTATGAATGGGATGAAACAAACAGAGGCTTACCTGACTCTCAGAGATGGCAACATGTCCATCACTGACCAGAGCTATATGGTCTTGGGCTATATGCAATGTATGTAATAGGAAAAAAAAAAGTGAGGTCTGAACCATTTTCCTCTTTGGAATTGAATACAGTGTTTTTAAATAATTTTAACACTTTCAAAAGTATTGTCAGTTATCAAAATGAATGCATTTTCTGTTTCCAATTATATGAACTCATTATCATTCYGTAAGTCAGTCCTATCTTGCAAGAAAAAACAAAAAGGTTTTTCTTCATTGTTATCCACAGTAAGTAAGCAAATTTCTGTCTGCTTGCCCTTCCCCTAGCCACCAGCTTTGGCATTAATCAATACACCATAAGATATTATTTAAACAGATTATAAACTCAAAGTCCTGGCAAAATACATTTCCTCTTAACTTGGAATTTCTTCCTTGGCTTTTAATGGCTGCAAATCACTTCTTTTGTACAAAATAAGAACTTTGGAAAAAAAAAAAAATCATTTAAAATGAGTTACTAAGCAGTTGTTCACATGTTGCAGCTTTGTGTCTCAAATTCTAAAGATTATTTTTATTTGTTTCCTTTGGTTGAAATATTCAATACCTATCACTCTATAAAGACTCATAAAGTATATAATAGAAACTGACATACAAACACTTAGAGGCATTTGATTCATTTTATAGTCAGCATAAGTATCTGAAAACTSCATGAAATTGTAACAATAAGGATGCCCACAGGGAGTGTATTCCAAGAAAAGATAAAAATTCCTCACTGCAGCCTGGGAGATCTTTTAAGTGTTCCAACGTTACTGATGGGTGTCATAGTGATACCATGGCAGTATGGGGTTGTAAATCACACCAAACAATTGACACTGATATCTCCATGGCATTCCTGTGCTCGTATTCATGCTGACCTGCATGGCCCACCTCGCACCTGCTGTGTTACCATCCATTCTGTTGTTTTCCCTCTCACAGCCATTTATCAGAGCTGGACAGGCACCAAGATGTTTTTCTCTGTCACCCAATGCAGAAGATCTTGGAGGTGGAAAATTATCAGAATATATGGCGAGTTTTTGGTATAATTATTTTGATATAGACCAATGGAATTAGCTGCCACTGGTAGGTGTTACCCTGAAATGAATAGTACAAAAGTTAGCAGATGTCAATGCCAGAATCTGCACTTTGCAGCTGAAATATAATCAAACTTATTAAGAGAGGAGTACAACTTCTGTTCAAGTATTCCACTGAACACTCTAAATTTCATTTGAATTAGATGTATACACACATCCAAGCAATCCACCTGCTAGTGGTGGGACCCCAAGTTGCCCAGAACTTTCAAGTAGATATGCCTAGACTGCCTCCTTAGAATGAGCTCCCAAAGATGACCAAGAAAGCGTTACATTTGGAAAAGTCAGGTTTTATTAGAATAGAAACTGGAATCCCTTAGCTTTTAAGATAAAGAATCTTGAAGGAACTGTGTCGTATGCAAAAGAAATATGCACAGTTCTGACTATGTCTTTTCAAGGCAGGTCATCATTTTCTTTCTCCCTTGCATGAAATTCTGCCAGTTCCCCTCTGCTCCCAATGACAGTTGTCTTTCTTGTTCCTGAGGCCTTCTTCTCTGCACCTTCATCATCTGCTCAATGATCTCCCTTTGAGCTGCAGACTCCTGGTTCCTCCCTGTGATTTTTCCCTTCTGTTTGCAGCCTCACCTGCAGCCATATAGCTTATCTTTCTGAACAGACTGGTCTGCTGCCAAGGCAAGAAATTTCCCCTTCCACCCAGGGGTTCTATATGGCACAGTTGCCTACTATTTAAAAGACAAAAGTCATAACTGTAAGCAAAGTGGCAAACTGGGAGCAAAACAACTCCTGGAAGCAACTCCTGGAAACTTTTGCATTTTGTTTTAGATTCCTTGGGTGTTTTGTGTTTTGGTTTTGGGTTTTTTTTTTGTTTGATTGGGTTTTTTCATTGTCTTGAGTAATGCTTACAGAGTTATTTTGTAATTGAACCTTAATTCTTCTTTATTGTTCCCTTTCTCTGTTACTTCACAACAGAATAAAAGCTTTGGTGCTCGCGGACTTCTACCCAGACTCATGGTATTCTGCAGGGCAGAAAAAACAGAAACAGAAAACGAAGAGGTGTCTAATAAACCACTAGTTTCCAAAAATGCCAGATGACCTCAAAATTTTTGGCTATTAGTTCAAAGGACTTCACTAATTAAATGTATGACCAGAAAGTTCTTATTTTCCCTCTTTTCCTCTCTTCCTCAGGTGTGACATTTTTCATCGATCTTTTCAGAAGTTTCTATCTCAAAATCTTTAGACATTTCTTTTCACTTAGCCATAGCTTCTTAAACAGTGTCTTAGGAGAGCCTGTATTATAAATATTCCTCAGTTCCTCCCCTTTCCAGTATGCTTTTATCAAATAAGATTGACATACAGACTTTTTTTTTTAAGTCTTTCAATGGACCATATTTATTCTTCACCATATTTTGATATTTTATAGATGACGGAAAAAATCTTCTAGGTTTTATATTATTTTATCCTCACAGAAATAAGAATCCTTTCATTATTCTTCATCAATACACTTTTCAGCATTTGAAAAACTTAACAAATTTGCCATGTTGATTCAATCTCTGGCATTCTTTAGTSATCATTTACCTAGCAGTACTGTATGATATGTTTTCAAGGACTGACTCACTTGGAACTATTCATTCTGGGGCTGATTACATATTTTGAAAWTTTTACATTTGTTGATTATAATGTCCTGCAAATTCAAAAATAATAATAAACCTCCCACACACATTAGCAGAAATTTTTCCACTATTAACTATTTCTTGCTGAAATTATTCTGAAACATCTGAATCTGAGACAACAACTATTTCATTTTTATTCTAGGTTGGCTTAAAATGTGTAAGAGGATGGCAAAAAATTCCATTTGTAAATGAGCGCCTATTCATACAGTATTTCTATCTTTTCCTTCATACTTCATAATTCAATCACTTCCAAAACAAGAAAGAGAAAATTTTCTTACCCAAATGACAACACACACTGCAGAATCAACTAAAACTGACCATTCAATTTTAAGGTGATCAAGCTTAGAAGCTTGCTTTGAAATGCTTCTCAGATATTGTGCCACATGTCTTATTCTGAGGCATGGCTTTATCTGAAAATGGAATACAATGAGATTTCTGTATTTCTCTAGCGCTGATATCTAGTATGCTCTTAGACACCAGATATGACTGCCTTTTGCTAGGTGGCAAACGTAGACAAATGTCTATCAGCCATTTTATTTTTTAACACTTTAGTTCTTTTGTTAGAGATAAGGTACAGAATTGTCCTCTGCTTTCTTCTGGTTGGAAAGACTGGTATTTGTAAAATACAGACTGAATCTATACGGACTGAAAAAGGAACAGTGAGGTGGTTATAGAAAACATGGAAATGTTGACTACTGTTGGAGAGAGGATGTCATTAGATGGACCTCTTGATAGGACTGTGTAGAAATTCTTATGGTATGCAGACAGCAGATCCCTTCAAAGAGATCAAAAACTTGTGTGTTAGCCTGCTTAGTGTGCTTCTTAATTTTATCTGTCTAGGATATTTTATCTTCCGTTTTTATTTTTGGTTATTTTTTATGGTTTTCCTTATTTATGACAGTGGACAATCTTACCTGCTATAACCATCAAACTAGAATTTGGCTTGTTATTATGGTGATGGGGCAATGCAATGGCTAAGAATTAACATATTTATATCAGAATTCACCCTAGAAAACCCAAGCAATTTGGCATATTATTTCTCACATATACAATTGTCTATGTCTCACAAATATTTAATTTATGCTAGTAAACTGAATGTGGCTGCATGTGTAAGGATGAAGATAAATCCATCTGTTTCATGCAGGGAATTCAGTCTCCTACTATTGCAAGGGGTATGGTTTTGCCGTTAGTAGTAAAAGGCCACAACATTTGTATTGACCCAATACTATAGGCTTTCAGGATTTGTCTTGCCCTGTCTTGGCCTACACAGGGTTTACCTTGTTATAGCTGTGATAGCAATTGTCTAATGACCAACTCATTATTGCCTAACTTATTTTTATTTAACTCTGTGACTATCATATGTATCTTAAAGGTCTAACCAACCTCAGTAGCTGTTGTATAACAAGTACTAACCCTTTATGCCGAGTCTGGGAGAGCTAGTGTCCTACTTTCAAATTGTAAGCCAGCAACCAAGGAGAAGGAAACATAAAGTGTTAAGAAAATGTGTAAATAAAACCAGAAGGAAGGGACCCCCAACACCAGCATGGTGCTACTGCTGGAGAAGACCTCTGAACTTGGACAACCCACACAGCTACCTGAAAGGGTAAACGCAACTCCAGGGAAAATGGGCAGAAAAGACTAGAAAGCGTTTCTGTGTATCACAGTTTTAACTTTATTATTAATGATTTATTTCCTTATTAATGTAGACTGTGTTCGTAGTATTGTAGCTGGACTAATAAAACCTGTTCAGTGCATTTTGATTGTAAAGACTTTATCTGGACAAAGTCTTAGGTCTGTATACGTTGTGTATCCCCTTTAACCCATAATGAGATTTTGAGTGTAATACAATCAACTCCCTCATATAATCCCTTTTCACAGAGAGTAAGTGTTATCTTAAAACAGTTTAGATTTCCTGACCATATTGCACTTATAGAAAGGCTGTTCTGAAACTTCTCTTCTGATTTCCAGCCTAACTGCATCCTTGTATGACTTATAGTAGAGATCTCATTCCAGTATTGGTCTGTCAGATTCTGGATGTCTAACCAGACTCCAAGCACTGCTGTTCTCCCAGAGTGCATACTCACTTTCGTAGATGCAAATTACTCAAATTCCTCCTAAACCCACAGCCCTATTTACTCAAACTCTTCGTTTCTTGTAACCTCTTAATGGTTATTGCCCTGTATATTTATAAAAAATTACTACCCTCTCTCAACCCTCAGTCTGTTAGAGTATACAAGTGAAGATTTATTTCCCCTGTGCTTCATGGTTTAGGCTCGTTCTGCTTCTTAACATCCTCCTACTTTCTATACCGGTGGCTTCCATTGGAAATTATTCCTCTTGAACCTGAGTAACTAGAATTGCACATAATATTTTAATCATACAACTATGATTAAATTGTATAACTGCCCAAAAACCATTGATATGTCCTTATTGCAGTTGAAAATGGTTATTTTATTACTCTCTAGGAAAGCATCTTCCATTTTTAAAGGCAGTTCTCTTGCATAACATTATCACCCTCACAGAAAACTAAGGAAAATTATTCCTTTAACTCTGGCTGTCTTTAATTCTGTATATTCCTTGTTAATTTTCCATTCATCACATTGCTAGTATTAGCCTGCTATTCATCAAAGTTCACACTTTGAAATTTTACAATACAGGAAGAAATGTATCTACTGATTCTAGTAAGCAGAATAAATTTTAACAAATCAACAATATTATGGAATAGTACAAGAGCAAAAAGTGTCCCCCTGATTTTGTTTTAGGATTCAGCAGTAGGAAAAGGCACAGTGCATAAGGGAAGCATGTTCTCATATTTTACTATGTGGCCTGTCCCTGCTCTGAGAATAGTTTTGATTTCACAGGAATGGAATGGCTAATTCCTGTTTACACTGCAGCCTTTGACTTCTTCAGTGAAACAAATTTTGTGGAGAGCAAAAGCACCATTTATGACAGTGTAAGAAATAAATGGTGCATCTTTAGTCCCAACTGGGATGCAGTTACACGAGTAGTCCAATTGATCTCAAAGTGTGAGTCATTTCTTTGTAAAGGTAGTAGGAGTTGCCCTATAAAACCATGAGGTGTTTAATTCCAGCAAAGAGCTTCCAATTTAGACATAAAATAAAATAAATACTGATAAAACTAGTCAATGCTATTTTATCAACTGCTTAGAAGATATAGTAAAGATTTACATCCTACCTGGATATTTCATGAAAAAAAAATTGTAGGTGAACAACTAGATTTCTTATTCTTATAGGATTAAAAAAAACCCAAAACATCGTGGCACAAAAGTGCATAAAAGACTTTAAATTTGTAATACAGAAACTGAATTTGGGGAAAATGTTCTAAAATTCATGTACTAAGAGCAAATCACTGTACAAGGACAGTATTAAACTGGAAATCAACATCAACTCTTTATAAAGACTAACAAATCGAGATAAGAGGCTACAAAAAGGTGCGTTGTACCACGTATGGACTATTGGCTTCAAGTGTAACGGTTTTTCTTGCTAGTTCAGCCTGTCTGAACTGCTGTAATTCACCTGAGCTCAACTACCCAGAACGGGAAGTATTCATGTTTCAGCATGTCATGGGTTTTTGTATGTGTGCATAAAYGTAACAGAGAAATGGTGTTGAGATACTGTAGTGATGGATGCTATTGCAATATCTCAAGCAATTGTTTTCGTTATTTCACTGACGTGCCAATGTTTCAGAGAGATTACACAGAGTTACCTGTGTGATACTTTTTCATATGTTTATATTTGCACTCTGTGGTTAATATCAGCACTTCCAGCCTGATACCCTTTCATCTGATATTGTCTTCCTCTGCATTTAATGGAAAAAATGACATGCCTATGATGTACCTCGAGTAGCCCTTTTAGATCTGTGAGCATAATCACTGTTTTACTTTACTGAAAGGGTCCACAAAGTAATCTTTTATGTATTATTCTGGGTTACCCAAAATGAAGCCTCTTTGGAATGTTCAGAGAAATCAAATCCTGGCTTTCTCTGCTGTTAGCACCTGACAGTTTCTCATCAAGAAAAAATAAAATAGGTTACTTAGATTTTGAATGTTGAACCATTACACTTTTATACATAAAATTGCGATAAATTTCAGATTAAAATGAAATTTTGAATAATGTTTTGTCTTTAATATATAGCTATGAAACTTATCAACATTAAAAATGGTTTTGTTTTTTTTTTTAAACTGAGACACTTTTACTCTTTGAAAACAATTTTGTGAATTTTTTCATTTGACTTTAATCCACTTTTTAATTTTTTTTAGAAAAATAAAATATTCCTGGAGAATATTTGCATTAGCTGAGATGTAATCAGTCCATACTCATGTGCCATGATAAAAATTCTGTCTCTCTTTTTTTACTGAGACTCCTACTGTTCCTGTTGTAACACACCTAGCTACAGCCGTGTTCCTCCTGAAGTGTCTCAGATTTAGATGGGCTAGAGCACAGATTTACAGCTGATTAATACCACCCACTTAAAATGGGGTAACTCATGTCACACATACCACGAGTTAGAATATGGGCTTGGACAGTCAGCAGAGAAAAGCCAGCACACTGTAAATATAATCTTTGGTTTGCCTGGTAGYCTAAAGAACATAATACGTACTTCAGCCATATCCTCAGTAATAAAAGCTCGCTTTCTTTCTGATTCTCTTTGTGACACAGTCCTCCCACTCCTTCCTAAGAAAAGAACATTATTGCTTCCTGTGGGCTACCTGAAATAAAACCTCTCCACATTTAACTCTAGCTGGGGTCTTCACAGTATGCCTACCTATGCTGCCATAAACAGATTTTACTCTCCCACTGTGTTTCCACAGTAGTATGTTGCTTTAACAGTGACTACTTAGTAAGAGGGCATATATTTTTTTTTTCTTGTAACAAATAATGGTGATGACTTAACAATTGTACCTAAGGATTTATTTTTTGGGAAAAAAAAAAGATTGGGATAAGGGCTTTTTTGTTGCTCACTTTAAGGTCGCTGCTTCCCTTTGGTATAATTTTTAGGAGGAAAATTCTTTTTCATTTATATGAAAATCCACATCCAAACCCCCTTAAGTTGTTTTTTAAATGCAAGTAACCCTTCGAAATGCATAGCAAAGGCTGATTCTAACTTCTGGAAAAATGTCCTGTATTAAAGTTAAACCTCTTTCATTACAAATCAATATTCATAAAATTAAAAAAAAAAAWTCACWTAAATCTTAAACAGAAAAAAAAGCATAAAATAAATTAAAAAACCCAAAGTAAAAAAAAATGTTTAATGAGAATCAGCTGAAATCCCCCTGATTTCAATGTAAATTATTCCATGGATTAGTGGCACAGGATTAAATCAAGCAATGAACAGGGACTAATTTTATAAATTGCCATCTAATGTTGTGAATATTTTTTTTTCCCAGATGATAATCTTTTGCCTAGCAACTTATGCCAGAGATTGCTTGGACTAAATGATTAAAAGGCACAATTCACTCCTTTTAGTGAGTCTTAACTGAACCAAAACTTCAATGGACATCTGTAGCACTTTTGCCTAAATAATTTTTAAGCAATATAATTCATTGAACTGAATGATAAATTTCCACCTAAATCTTAGTGAAATTATGTTAGGGTATAAGATATGGTTAAAGAGACAAGGATTGGTTCTCACATGCTTGACTTTATGGAAGAAGTTATAGCCTGACTTTATAGCTCACAATAGCTCTAATGTCACAATTGTTAATCTGCTTGGCATCTTGTTTACTTCATTGAATCTTTTTTTTCCCCCACAAATTTTCAGTATATGAATGAGGTAAAGGTTGAAGTTTCAAGAAAATTGATAGGTTTCTGCTTTACATGTAATGAATTAATTTGAATTGAGAGCACTGGAAAATAACTTTGATGATAGATTTTCTGTGTGATATCTAAGGAAGACTYCTCTAGTAAAGTAGCTGACAATTCTTCAGGACCATAGCCATTTAAACCACATGTTCAGTTCAGGAACCGAAGAGCTGAATCAGGTGCAGCATGAATAAAATACAAGAAGGAATGGTGTAAGGAAATGAGAAAAGCTTACAGGCAGTGAGAGTGGATGGGTAGAGTTTCAGCAAATCAATCTGCAAGACTCTTTCTTGCTCTTATTGGAGCAGAGCTATGTTTATGATATGTTTCTTGTGTCAATGGTTACATTGAAGCTGGGGAAACATGCCTCTGGTCAGATGTATAGGAGTGTGAAATTCTGTAAGGTTGATCTGTTTGTCTTCAGCTGCATGCTGTTCCTTGCAGTACATTCATGGCTTGGGGKGAACTGTCTGCAGAGGGAGATATTTTTGCTTTGCTTGAGGACAACTGAGTAAATGCAGAAGGAGGAAAGTTTCTAGATGTTGCAGGATGAAGCAGAAAGAAGACAGCACTGAGAGAAACACAGAAAGAAGCAGGATGTCAGGCAGAAGAGAGGGTTTACTGAGAGGAGCAGGGAACAGTAACACATCTCAGCACTGACTGAAAGASAAACTGCCTTTGAAACAGGGAGAACAGAGACAGCTTTGCTCCAAATTACAAGGCTAAATGCAGTAGCAAGGATTTACTTGCAAGAACACAGTAGGCAGGGGAGATTTGTGTCGCAGTCCATTCTGTTTTTACTTGTCTAACATAGCCACGTTGAATTTTCTCTGTGTAAGAAACTATGAAACCTGATTTTCATTATACTTCATTGTGGAAAGCAATCAAACCAGGATGTCTAGGTGCACAAGCCTCTAAGTCGAGGCCAACTTGAGATCTATCACATGAACACACACAGTTCATTTAATTTTTCCTTTTGATTATTTTCAGGTTTTCTATTAGGTACTCTATGGGTAGTACAGTTTAATCTGACGCAACACAGTTTGTGTTCTAGCAATACATATTTAAAACATGGCTGAACAAAATCTGTTAAATTAAAATAATGTCAGTTACATAAACATGCTGAAAGCATTTCAAAGAGGGACCACAAAGCATTTTTTAGAGAGGGGGGTCCAATTTAGAAATTATGTCTAAGGAGTCTGTCCATTCAGGCCTAAGCAGAAGTTTTCAGCATTTTTCTTGTTAACAAAAGTAATATTGTTACTATGGTAACAAAAACACAGACAAAAAAGGTATCTTGGCACTATTSCTGATGAAATATATATGCATAAATCTCCCTGAAATGTTAAAAGATATGCTACAAAAATATCTCCTGAATCCAAGATTGTCTCTTAATTTTAAGTTACATTCAAGTTTACTGGTGAGCATTTATTTCAAATGGTCATTTATCTCACAAAGCACAGTTTATTAGAGGTAGGCTCCTTAGCATTCTTTGTCTGGAGACAAACTCAAAATTAATTCATCACCTCCCMAAAAAAAAAATAGCCCTTGCAAAACTAAAACCCCTGCCTCAGGACTGGTTGCACCATGAAGAGTTAAATTTTAACAGAAAGACTGAAAGTCACATTGAGTTAAGTTAATAATATTAGTTTGTTGAAGTTCCTAGCCAAGTATGCAGCTTGATCAACTCAGCTCAGAAAAAAACTCATAGACAATGGAAATGGAGGCAGGGCCTTAAAGACAGTTCAGGGATTCAAACATGTACTGACATCAGCACCAATGCTGCAATTGATTGACCTGCGAAGTAGATGATTAAATTTTTAACGGTTACTTCAAAAGAAGGACTGGAATATTTATTGTTTCAAAGGAATTTAATGGCTTTTGATACACAGTCTAAGAACAGTGGCAGCAGCAAGACAAGGCACACAGAAACTGAAAAAGGCACAGGTCTGTTGTCTGCTTAATTCTGCATAGACCTTCTAGAGTAGTACTCTTTGTTTTCTTTTAGGTAGTCAGGACTAAAAGCTTCCTATGGTGTGACACTGCAGAATAGTACCTCCCTATATAAATAAAAATTGCCACGTCCCTTTGTCTTACATATATCTCAAGGGTATAAATGTTGTGGTTCTCTGCTTAAAAGAAAAAAGGTGGAAAAAAAATCTTATTATTCCATGTCTCCCATGGCGTAACACTAGGGTAAACTGCAAAGATGTTAACAGATGGAACATGACTTACAACAATATACAGAGATAATGGATGGTTCTCCCACATGTGTAATTGCAATACACAAGTAAATCACAATTCCACATTCACATGTTCCACCTGGGCAACTTCTGGACATGAACAGGTTAACAGGGAAATCACTGTCAAACATTCTAGTCAAGACCTTCATGTGCTCAGGCAATGGCATTAAAACAAAACTAGTCAATGGAGAGTACACCACAGCTGGAGATAAGCCTGTAGCTCAGGAAAGAAAAGCACAGCTTTAATCTGTTTGGTTAATAAACAGGGAAATATTTTTTTGGCACTGAGATTTCAGCCTGTGCTGCAGAAACCTGACTGATTCCTAGGTTTGGGAGACTGAGTCCACGATGTCCTATTTTCAATGTATAGTTGACCAAATTATCTCAACTAAAGACTGTTCAGGTGAATTTATCCATGTTGAGATGACATGTCCTGGAGCATGGATATAACCTCTGTCAAAAATAGTCGGGTCTAAATTAAGATAGCTCCCTCCATTTTGAGTCGGAATCTGTTCTCATATGCAAGCTTATAAGTACCAGTCTGCTTCCTGGTCTGTCTTTGTCTTCTCAGCTCAGACAGTTTTGGGACTTGCTGTGTCTTCACAGCAATTGTATGTGGCATCTCTCTGAGTGACACTTCCATCCTCAAAGAAGGATTAAATAGCAGAAGGAAGTCAGAGCGAGAATTTCTCTGGAGACCATGTGAGAAGGTGGAGAAATCAGCTCTTCTCTGCCCATCTGTTCATCAACTAGGGCTCAAGCGTATAGCTTTGTCATACCGCAGGCTTGCAGAGTTGGGATCCACAAGGCATTTTGAGAAAATCCAACTGAAAAATGTAGATGAAGAAATGTTATTCTAAGAATAAAATAAAAGCAATGTGGAAGCAGTGAGGAAGGATGGAATATTACTGAAGAAATACCAGCAGAAAAAAGTAATCTCTGTGCTGATTAAATAGATAAAGTACGATTTCAAAATTTTTTAGAGAAAAAAAGGATTTTTTTTAAAAGTCCATTGATACTGATGACAGATCAAAGTCAAAAATGTAAGATACCACAGACGAATAAACTAGGGAATTATGGGAAGTGATTCAGGTGCCTGAAAAATATGGGCAACTGTAGTGGACCAGATAATTGTACTTAAAAACCTTTAACCACTCCTGTGGAGTGTGGATCATATTTGATTGAAGGGCACCATTACAAATGGAGGGTCATATTGAGCACCACGGAGCTTCAGGATCATTTTTTTTGCAGTTTGTAAATCATTGTTATAAATAACATATAGTTGCATATATTTTCTATTAATAGATATGAGAGAGAGCCAACAGATAATAAATAACTGTTGATCTTGACAACAGGATTAGACAAGCCAAAACAGGTTTCAAGAAACGTAATATCAGGACATGAAAATTTACTGTTTGCACTTGGAAAGATCATCACGGAAGAGAAAAAGTTAGAATACTTAAAAATTCCCTATATTCTCAGGAACTCTCTTAAAGATGAAACCACATCCACTAAGGGTATCAGCAACATTTTGAGAAAAGAAACTGAATGCGGAACATTGGAGGGTAAAGTGAAATGACATGAAAGCGGATGTCATTCATCTCAACTTTAGCAAGGCTTTTGACATGCTCTCCTAAAATATTCTGGTATGAAAATCAAGATGTTATAGTCTGAGTGGGTCGTTTATGGCACACGTAAATAACTGTTTAGATAATCAGGCTCAGAGGGTTGTCGCTAATGGGTTTTAGTCTACCTGGAGATCAGCAAGAAGCAGTGTACCACAGGGGTCTGTACTGGGACATTTCCTGTTTAACACCTTTGTCAGAGACCTGGATGAGGCAATGGAGTGCACTCTTGTCACATTTGCAGATGACACCCATTTGGAGGAACAGATGCACACCTGAGGGCAGAACTACCATTCAGAGGGACTTACACAGGCTGGAGGCACAAGCCAACAGGATGTGCAATTCATAAAGGACAAACACCGAGTGCTGCCCCTGGGCAGGAAGCACAGGTGCAAGGGCACAGGCTGGAGCCTGCCTGGCTGGGAGCAGCTCTGCAGGAAGGGACCTGGGGGCCTTGGCAGACACAAGCTGAGCATGAGCCAGCAGTGTGCCCTGGCTGCAGAGATGGCAAACAGCACCCTGGGAAGTATTCACAGGGGCACAGCCAGGACACTGAGTGGAGGGATTATATCCCTCTGCTCAGCACTCATGAGATCCCATCTGGATACTCTATCCAAGTTTTAGCTTCCCCAGTACAGGAAAGATAGTGAACAAGTGCTGGAACAAGTTCAGCAGAGGGCTTACAAGCTSTCTGGGGTCTGGATCACTTGTCCTGTGAGGAGATGTTGAGGGACCAGGGCTTGTTCAGCCTGGAGGAGAGATCACAGAATCATAGAACAGCCCAGGTTGGAAGAGACCTTGAAAGATCATCTGATACAAACTTTTGTGGGAAAGGGAGCCTAGATGAGATTATCTATCACCCTGTCCAATCGCATCCTGAAAACCTCCAGCGATAGGGACTCTACCACGTCCCTGAGGAAGTTGTTCCAGTGATCGATTGTTCTCACTGTAAAAAATTTCTTTCTTATATTGAGATGAAACCTCTCCTGACACAACTTGTACCTGTTGCCCCTTGTGTTCTCCATGTGGCTCCATGTGAAGCGTGAGCCTCCATCCTCTTTGTAGCTGCCCTTTAAATACTGGAATACTGTGATAGGGTCCCCCCTGAGACTTCTCTTCTCCAGGGAGGAAAGACCTAACTCCTTCAGTCTTTCCTCACAGGGCAGGTTCTCCATGTCTTTGATCATCTTCATGGTCCTCCTTTGGACCCTCTCCAGTCTGTCTGCATCTTTCTTGAACTGGGGATACCAGAACTGAACACGGTATTGCAAGTGCATCATGGCAAGTGCTGAGTAGAGAGTAGATCGCCTCAGGCGATCCTCATGGATTACTCACATTCTGGCTTATGTGAAARAGTCAATAAACTGTTAAATCATGTATATAATACCTTTTATGATAGATTTGTATCACAGTGGATCTAATACTTGCTGCTATAGAAAGTGTATGGAGGATATCGTTATGTGAGGATTCTGCATGTTCTGCAATTTTTCTAAGTTGGGGAATTAATAAAAGTATAAAATGAAATACATGCTATCTTTCAGACAAAATTTAAAGATGCCCATCATCCTCCAAGATACGGTGCAATTCTGAATTTCTGGTCGGCTTTCCCAAGCCATCTCATTTATTGTGATCAGAAACAGTAGCAGTGACAAAGACAGAATTAATCTTAACTAGAAAACCACAGGATTGCTAAAATTCTGTGTATTTTATGTATTACTATTATAAACTTGTCATAGATCCCATCCTTTTACTATGTCAGCTAAACTCTATCTTCAAATTTGAAACAACTTATTTTGTAAGTAAAAATCTATTTTTAAATTTGATGTAATTCAAGTTACACAGTTTGTATTTATGATCCCTTTGAGGCTGTATTTTAGGATTAATACGATCTTTAGGATTTGATGGAGAATCTAGAAAGCTCCTTATTCTGACAATAAATTTACTATTGTTCTTTCCAATAAGTATTTTATAAGCTTTGATGAAAATGCCTTTTGTTATTCCAGGTATTGTCTTTATGTTTATATAAGCCCAGAGAATGATGGGGACCACTGCTATGAGCTGAAGTAGTCAAGCATTTAACAGGGAACACAGATCCTCCGCCTACACCATAATCTTACAAGCTGCTTCCTGTAAATACAGGGTCCTGCCCACCGGAAGTAGTTTGTGGGGCCAAGGTCCACAGCATGTGATGCTGCCCTAATCATGTCAGCGGGCATTATTCCACTGCTTTGAAAGGAAGCAGGGTCAAATCCTCCATGTCCTAACTTCTGATTGTTCATTTGTGCACACAATTACTCTACTGGTTCACATAATATGCCGGTTGAGAAATAGTGTGGGTAAACACGTGGCTATTGGATTAACTATCATCTGGAGTTCTCCTGTTGTTACTTYTTTTGCTTTGTAAGGACTGTTTGTCACAACCTACTCACCTCATTAATGTCCTTCTTACTCCAGCAAGTGCAGCTGCCTGGAGGTGCACTGGCAGGGCACCCGCTGAGCCTCCAGCCAGGATCCTCATGTTCAGGGGGGAGCAGCCAAGAGCTTCTGCACCTCAAACCTGTCCTATGTCTAATTATGCTGCTGGAAGGCTGCAAGCCTTTTACATGTGAAGGATCATGAGTTTAGTCACTAAAAGAATATAGATGCTCTACATTCATTAGACTGATTTATTGATTTATTACTATTAACTGTTTTATCTAATCAAGTAGCTCTGAGACGAAAATCCTCAATATACATAAATATTCATACACATGAACACATTTCTTTTCTCAACCTCCAAAATATTTCTTTTGTATTTAGTACTAAAGTGTATTAAGTTGCAGACCTAATCTGTGTAATTGACATGGCAATATTCCTTAGTTGGAATGTTCGTTTTATTATTTAAGCAAGACATACCTAAAGGAAACTTTTTGTTATTTTTGTAGCATACTCGGTATTAGCAAGTCTATCAAACGACTGGCCTGAATAATTGAGCATTAACTGTAAAATACTGGGAAACAAGTGTTCTCCTGTTTYCGTGCTGAGAGTTATTTCAACTTATTACTAAAATGCTGTTTAGTACAGGATGTATTTATTCAATATATTTCTGTAGCATTAGATTATTCAAGTTGAAGTTTTTTCCTACGCTTAAACCACTTTTTGCTCTAAACTGTGATGGGCGTATTAAAGGCTTAGGTGTTTAGCTAGTGGAAATTGCTATTTCAGATTTCAATTGATTTCCACCAAATTAGGATCTGCCCTGTAAATGTTTTAGTTGTGCTCAGATTCCTTTCCAATTCTTTGTCTTATATGAGAGGGTTTCTCACTCTTTTCATTTCTGTCTGTCTCTCTCAATTTGTGTTGGCAGGGGGGAAAAGAGGCAAAGTTAAAATGCTCAGAGCAATAGAAAACCCACATTCTGTTTCAGCAGCTCAGTACAAGAAGTAGACTGTGACCAAGAAACATTATCTTAAAGTCATTTCTTACACTGTTGTTAGAACCAGAATATTTTCAAAATGTGTACTTCTGTCCTGGTTTCGGCTGGGATAGAGTTAAATTTCTTCCTAATGCTGTGTTTTGGATTTAGTATGAGAAGAATGTTGATAACACACTGATGTTTTTAGTTGTTGCTAAGTAGTCTACTAGTCAAGGACTTTTCAGCTTCCCATGTTCTGCCAGGTGCACAAGAAGCTGGGAGGGAGCATTGCCAAGACAGCTAACCCACTGGCCAACGGGGTATTCCATACCATATGACATGATGCTTAGTATATAAATAGGAGGCGTGGTCCAGGAAATAGCAATTGCTGCTTGGTTATTGGTCAGTGGGTGGTGAGCAATTGCATTGTGCATCACTCATTTTGTATATTCCAGCATTATTATTATTATTATTATTATTATTATTATTATCCCTTCCTTTTCTGTTCTATTAAACTGTCTTTATCTCAATCCACAAATTTTACTTTTTTTTTTCCGATTGCCTCCCCCATCCCACTGCAGTGGGGGGAGTGAGCGAGCGGCTGTGTGGTGTTTGGCTGCCTCCCGGGTTAAACCACAACAACTCGCTTTTAAACACATTACATCTGTAGATGCTGTTACTGATATATAATAACAGCATCAGGATGTATTGTAATCCTGTTCTCTGAGTTTAATTTACTCTTCTCCCCTAAAGCACACTTTCTATACTGTTGCTGATGGTGCTTGTCTTACTTCCTCTGATTTCCCTCTGCTCTGTGGCGGTGCAAAAAGCTCTGCAGGTTCACGTTTCAGTCGCTTTCATTACCACAGGTCATCTTTAGTAGCTATGGTTGTCCAACTCTCTGAAGGCTTCAAGTATGTGAGATTGCTTGTTCCAAGCTGTCCATTCCACGCTGTAACACCCATGACCTCTCTTTTTCAGTTACAGTGCCATGGTGCCATCAGCTATTTCAACATTGTTTTATTCTTACGGAGGTCCTTGTATTTCTGCCTTCTGTTGTCCAGTCAACTGGATTTATAAGGGTAGACATTAAAAAAGACCTTTTGCAGATTCTTTTGATTTGTACCATCCAATCATTAATTAAACAAATGAAGTGTCGGATAATGTGTGTGATTCAAAGCAAAGTAAATCAAAAGAAGCGCTGTGACTCTTCTTTTGGCTTGGTTGGTATCTGGCTACTTGTGTGTGTGTTTTTCAGCCCCTCCTGGATTGCTGGTAGCACAGACTGCTCATTATATCAAAAAATCAATCCTTTTCAAACCTTCACCATTTTTCAGGTGTGTCTTGCCTTCTGTAATTCACAAGAAACTCACTGCAAAACTTGTGTCTAGTAAATATTGCCTAGGCTTAATGKGATACATTGCCAGCTAATATGTTACTTAGTGAAGTTATTGGAAACCAAACCAAACCAAACCACAGAACTGTAATTATCAGCTATTGGTGGCTAATGGACACCTCTGTGTGAATAAATCAGTTTCAAAATGCTGCCTGGAATGACTAGATGCATCATGAATTATCACCTGGTTTTCACTGTTCTATGTCAGGTTCTTCATTCAAATATAATAATCTCTGACCTTTTTTTAAATTATTTTTCTGCTTGCTTGTTAATAATTTACCAACAAAACTAATCTCTACTCTGTCTTTAGTGTACTGCCATACCATTACCTCCTTACATATATTTTTCAGGCTCTCTAGATCCATTAAAATATTTCCTCTTTTCAAACTACTGTCTTCTTTGGTTCCAATTCCTTTTGTTTGCCCCCAGAGACTTTGGGAATGTGTCATTTCTTTGCAGGCTGCCTTGATTTCATTTGATTGATAGATTTATAAGAGCCCTTGCATCCTTATTCTCTGTTTCACTCTTTTTTCCATTTGTTTATTGTGTATGCTGATAAGCAACTTATTATGTGCACCTGTTCTTCTAAGTAATTTTCCCTTGTACCACATCCTGTGGTATCTCATTGAAAAAAGAAATGTCTATTATGGCCTTTCAAGTCAAGTTAGATCGCAAGTATTGAATTTTTAGTAGCACAAAATCTGGAAGTTTATSAAGAATGTTCTCTGTGGGGTTATAATCTGGTTTTTCTGTGCCCCTAATTATTGCACTGATAAAATACCTGATTTCCACATAATGACAAATATTTCCCTTTCTTTTTGAGCCACACATTCCGTGATTTGGTAGTAGGTGATTTTTACAGGAGTGCTTGTGAAGTAACTGTTTGTAGCATTACTTCATTTTATCCCTTGCCTTATTTTATTAGTTAACACGTTTCATATCTTAGGTCATCTCAATACTTATTTTGTTACTAGCTACTTTCCCCCCTTTAATCTCTTTCTCACCGGTTAGAATTTCTGCTTATTTTGGTTTGTTCACAATCCTGACATGAATTCCAGTTCCTGTAGAAAAGATTGTGCTCTTAAACACTTGGATGTTTTAATTACGTTTGAATCTCATGCCTTCTTTTTCTGAAGTGTACCCAAAAGACTAAATATGATCATATGCTTTTAAGTGAAATGCAAGGTGAATATACTTTTAGGTATCAAAAGTTTTGTTCCTGCACATGTCCCAAAGCATCTCTATTTCACTGACTTGAACACCTCAGCATCAGCCTGCCATTTAATGCTTCAGATTCATAGACCAGGACTTCCAAGTCCTTGGAGAGCCTGCTTCTGTAGCTGTGTTCATTGTGTTTATAACACGTACGTGAACCCTCACAGACACACGCACAGACACGCTCACACACTGCACCGAGCTCTGCCCTGCACAGCACTGAATGCACCACAAAGGCCAGCGCATTCGGAAACGGCCAGACGTAGCGAAACAGGGCCTGCCTTCTGCATGGCAGCCTAMTGGCTACAGCTCTGACTTATGTGAGGGTGGGAAATAAATGTTCTAGTCTCTTCTCTTCTCACTCAGCTTCCTAGAAAGTAACAAGAGCATTTAAAAGACAGTTCGAAATACCATTTCTGGAGTACTTGTCCACCGATTTCTAGAGGAATAGGAAATTTCTCTTCTCTCTGAAACTATTTATATTCTTCCATTTCTTTTCCTTAGGTTTATGATATCTTTAGGAAAAAAAAATAATATTCTGGAAATATTAATTCAATTTAAAAAAAAAMCTGGGGTAGACAAAACCCTCATTTAGATTTTTTATATCTATGGTACAGATAATCACTATTCTGCTACACAATTACTCTTTAGAATACAGTTTTATGTTGCAATGTATATTTTTGGGATTACGACAAGTATACAGGGAAAAAATGGGAGAAGCTAACTAGAAACTTAATTAACAAAGTGAAAGCATTTGTTCCTAGCAGGAAAATATGAATCATACTTTAGAATAACAGCAGTTAAATGTTGTCTGAAACACAAAATTATAGGTCCTCTTGCACAATGCCTGCAGCAAAAGGCCATACCATTAGAGTAATTCACAGTCCAATGAAATTTTATTACTTATGAGCAATAGTTTTGTGGGAAAAGGTCAATATTGTTTTATAATAGACACACTAGCTGTTTTTTTTTTWCTCCCCAAATAAGTAAAATCTCAACTGGTGACCATGAAGTTTTGATGCAAATGGCTTTCTTTTCATTAATGTCTTTCAGAATGTGGTGGTAGAGTGTCATTATAGAATCAGATTATAATAAATCACATAATCACTTGTCTTTTATCAGTCTTAATATTAGCCTAATGCTTATTTCATACCAACTTACATTTTGTTTTAGTGAGATTGCTCAAAGAATGCATGGAAAGTACAAATGTACTTTGGTATTCTCTATTTACAAATACTTTTGTGGTTTGTCTTTGTGGATAAAGAAATCATTGAGGTTCTGTATAAATCCTGCATTAAAACTATGGAAAGAATTTTCACATCTTCCCTGCAAGACTGAAACTTCTCTATAGTTGATTTCAATCAAAAAGTCAATGTTTTTACATCATAATRGTGTAAATTTTATTTAATGTATGATATTAGGAGTAATAATGAGTAAAACAAGATACTGATCAGTAAATCTTCAAGACACCATAAATKCTACAAAAAAACCCACCATGAGAAACAGCTAGGTTCAGCATCTGGATTGGGTCAATACTTTAAGTGACTTGCTGAAGTATATCAGCACTGGTTTGTATGTGTATTTCCATGGGCACAGCTACAGTTTTGTGGGCAGTAAACAYAGGCCCATTGATTTTTGGCTTACTTTGCTGCTGTTGTAATATCTACCCCCTTTTCAGACCTCTCATTATGTTCTGTTTCTTCTGAACAGGAATACAAATATTAGTTGAACTCACTGGCTTTTTAGCTGACATGGTCCACCTGAGCCATAGGCAGATTTCGGGATCTTTCGTACGGCAACCCAACTGCTCTCCTTTCACCTACCACTCCCATGTCATGACTTTGTTTCCTTTGACTTCAACAAGAGTATACAAGAACTGTATTAGACCAACAGTACACCCACCTGAGTGTGCTGCTTCCAACACTGGCTGAAATGGATGCCTAGGCAGTACAAATCAAGGTAGGCATATGATATTTCGGAAAGCTCGCTCAGACTCTAATTACTTCCAGTTCGGAGCCTTACTGAACCAGGGGTAGTTCATATGTATTTAGTAAACCCCACAGAATTTATTTCCCCAGGAATCTGTCCAGTCTCCTCTTGAAATTATGTAAACATCCCATGACAAGGAGTTTTACAGCTTAAAGACAAACTGCTTGAAGAAAGAGCTCGTTTTGTTTGCTGACTGCAGTACATGCCCAAAGTATTTGCACTGGGAGAAGGAAGATGTGGGCATGAGATTCTCAGTCACTCCCTCCTGGCTGTTTATGATTTTACAGATGTCTGTAATGCCGTCCGCCTGCTGTCATCATTCCAGGCTAGAGATTCAGAGAGTAGTCAGTCGTTCATGTTGTAATGGTCCATTCAAAATATTTAATCTTTCTTGTTGCCTTCTTCTGAATATTTTCTAGTTCTTTTACATTATTTTTTTGAGATGGGCAGGGCCAGCTGCACATAGTATTTGAGATACAGGCATACAATTCCAGCACAAATCCACTAACTTCTTTCAACCCTCTGTGACCCTCTCCGCCAGCAGTAAGAAACCAGAGATATGTGGTGACGTATGAGGAAGGAGAAAGAGATGTTTTGCCTACATCTGTAAAAGTAAATAGGTTCAGTAATCATTCTGTGGCCCAGAGGTCACTTCTTATGGTACAGCCACTGGTCATGCAGCTATTTCCCACTAGAAGGGGGTGCCTGATCTTTCCTTGGATAGTGCTAATTACACCAGGCCAAATCTATGTTAGGTGTTAAGCTAACAAGTTAACTCTTTGGATGATTACATGTCGTCTCTTGCAGCTATGTTCCAGCCTTGTTCAATTTACTAGTGCAGAAACACCTTGAATGTTTGCTCTGGCTGAAGTATGTTCCATTGCTGTTATAGAAGCCAGAGCAGAATACCAGAGGTGCTGTCTCTTTTTAAATCATTACTCTGCCCCCCTCTACTGCAATGAGCAGAATGACAATGGTGACGTTCATGTAAATGTACCTGGGAAAGGCTGAAAGGTCTGATCAATGTAACATTGCCCATCTTTGGGCTTTGGCTATACAGTAGAGAACAGTACAAAGCCCTGTAGTCTGCATTGCTTGATAAATTTTGTCTAGTAATATGGTATATGAATTGCTTTTTCTGGGTGTTACTTCATGTCTGAAGTCACTCAGCTCCAGTTTTTGTTCCTTCCATTCCATGCAGTTCTCCTACTCTGTATGTGCATATATGTGTATATATGTGTGTACATATATATGTTTATTTTCCAGATAATAAATGAAAATTGAATAGTTTGATCTTTCACACTAACAGTAATGCCACCAATTTTTAAAGAGGCTAATTATTTTGTGTCCTGCTGTTGATTTATTATTTATTCTATTAGTAAATGCCATCAACACGGACACATACACACACAGAGGTACCAATGAAAGGTGAGGTACCAATGCAAGCAAAAATGAAACTCTCAGAAAGGTGCTGTTTGGCATTCAGAGCTCTGCCCTAACCTGAACCCTGCCAGCAGTTTCTTTTGCATGATGTGGCACTTCCATTGTGGTGTCCCACAATAATCTGCTGTTTGAAATCAAAGATCTAAGACAAATGGACTACAAAAAGAAGAAAACTCTGCTAGTTCTGATTCTGTTTAATACTTTGACTTTTATTAGCTTCTGCAACTAGCTTTTTCATAGGCAGTAAAGACCTAGTAGAGAAGGAAATGATTCTGAAAATAAACCAAGTTTGGCTATTTGCCCAACATACCCTTGCTGTAGGAGGTTACAAGTAAAGAATGACAGATTTTTTCCAGAGGATGCAATCTAGCTGGGAAGTGGAACCCTGATCCACAGTTAAGCAGTCAGGATACACTCTGCAACATGGAGCCAGAAGAAGACAATATGCATAGATACTTGAAAAAATTTTGTAGAACAGGCAGTTGTTTTGGCAAAATTTACAAACAAAAGGTGGAGGGTGGTGGTGAATAATCTTGCAATGTTATTTCTCACAAAGCCATTGCCCCCTCAACCCTCARTAAGCAGTCTTTTGGGAAGGACACCATGACTCCAGAGTCAGATGCATAACTAAAAGGAGGAGGAAAAATTATATCCGGATTCAAGCTGTATCTTTGGCATAGTCTGTAACATTCAGTTTTATGATCACCTTAAATGTGTGATTAGGTATCAGGTCTTGATTTTAGGACATTCTATGCTAATCATAATATGCCCAAAGAAAACCCATTATTTCCTTAATTAATCAGTKCACAGTACAGTCTTTACTACAACCACCTTACCAGAGTCGTTGCAGTACAGAGTTCTGTCACTTTTGACATGTATGTCACTAAAGACCTGAAAATAAAAATCTTCAGAATTTCTATTCAGTAAATGCCCTGAATAAAATGATTTATGCATAAGGGACCTACTTGACTTGAAGGTATTTATGTTTTCAGTATTCTATTTTTCCCAAAGAAAATATTTTTCATTTAAGATCATGTCAATTCTACATGCCACACGTTACTGGCTTTTCAAGTAGCTGTAAGAGCCACCGGTGCTGTACTGTTTTTACCTAAGAACCATAGTCAGGGTATGCTGAAAACGGCTCCAAATCTAGAATTCTTTCCTTGTGGCTAGCTATCAAAGATAACCTGCTAGTCCAGCACCAGAAATGTTTTGTTTGTCTGATTTTATGACTGTTTATAAAAGGTTTCATATAGTATAAGTATTAAGTTAAAGGGAAATATACAGTCTCCCCTGGAGAAGTATTTGGTAATGGAGGGGATAACTGAAAACTGATGTACCACCATTTTTGACATTATACCAGGACTTACTGGATTAGATAAATCTAACCTCAACAAAAGTACAGGCAAATACAGACTGCATCAATTTTAATTAGACTATTAAATCTATTGAATTCTAATTAGATCTTAAAATTTAACCAGAGATTATTAAAGCAGACTCCAGAAATTTTAGTGTGCATCTGGTTTATCTGTGCCAATGAGTTTCTACGCACAGTGACATGGGATAATTTGAGTCATATAAAAAATGAAAATATTTGGTAGCCATGAATTAGTCCTTAATAAAGATTTTTTTTTAATGGCAATCCATATTTTTATGGTTGCTGATAAGCCCAAAAGCAAATTTTTTTTTTGTTAAAAATGCAGTTCTTCCAGGTTGATATCTTGGCTCTTTGGGATATAAAACTTGCAAAATTTCAAAAGAAGGTAGCTGGCTTCTGCAAAACWGGCCTGCATGGTGTGACCCTGGCTACATTTTCACAATTACATGAAGAATATCTTCTGATTTTCAGGCCAAGCTGATAAGATGCCATGACCAGGCTATACCTACAATAGCCTCTGAACTTCCTTCTCACAAGTTCAATATCTTGGCAGGACTATTTCATACTTGCTTCTTAAGAGGATATATCTCTCTTAAAAGCAGAATCTTGAATTACTTCAGAAATTTTTTTTCTTTGTTATTACTCAGATTACTTTACCCTCTTCACGTGTTCTTTATGTGCCTTCATATCATGTAAAAACTTTGTGGTAAAATCCTGATTTCAAATGAAACGCATAGAGGAATAACCATTGACTTCATCAGGGTCAGACTGTGCCTCTTGTTTCTATACCTTAGACCTTTCATAATTTAGCTGTACCAGTGCTGCCAGCCTTAACATACAGCAGGAAGATTCTCTGTCAAAGAACCCTAAACACTTTTACCTCCAATGGCTCTTACAGATGTAAAACACACAAGTATGTTATCCTGCCTCAGATCCTTCCTTGCGATTCTCCACTGTGGTGATGCCTCCAAAACCATTTAGCACTGCTAGGCAGGAGGCAAGCTGAGACTATTGCTTAGCTGATTGTGTGAAGTATATTTGTTTCACAGTCTTGTCTTTCACATCTATATAACCAGCTCTCCAAGTGCTTGCATCATCAATCTCTGGCATCTTGTCACAAAAGACAACTATTAGATATTTATGATAGTTGTAGTCCTTTTAGCTTCATATTTGCACCTTTTCTTACATGATAAAGTTCTGAGGTCTGATGAGAATCTGCAAATATTACTTTAGTGCATTGAAATGAAAGAAAAATATGTAACTGTATACTAACAGTAATAATAATAATAGAATATTTGAACTTTAGTCTCACAAATGGAAATCTGGCAAAAGCTGGGCAAAGCATCTGTATGCTTAGCTGAGCATTGGCACTGGACTTGCAAAGACATTGCAGTCTAGTTGTTACTGTAACTGTTAAATAGAGATAATTTGGGTATGTTAGGTTTTAAGACTTTTCTTGTAGACTGAAAATTATAATCTACTATCTGTTTTAAAAGTCAATACATCTTGAACGTTGTTTAAGATAATTTACTTGCAGGGATTATGTGGTTTATAACAACAAAAAAGGCAACTTGATGCTAAAAGAAAATTTCCCTTTTGCTTTTAATACCAGGTTTACACAACACTATCACATTCTCTGAGCTCCCAACTGATTGTGATCTGAGGAAATCAACATGGGCCACAGCAACATTCGAAATAGAAGGAGCTTTAGTAGATGCATATTTTTATCTACTGAACTGCAGAGTTATAAAGGTCAGAGATTATTGTTTGAGATAAAGCTAGATCACGCATTTCCATCTAATTAGTCCTGATACTTGCCACAGTTCAAAGAATATAAAAGAAATTTTCCACACAAACTGATGACACTGCCTGTTGGCAACAAAGTAATGACTGTCTCAGTAGGTTGTTAGGCAGGTTCAGTCAACATGTCACTCTCAAGCTCACCTCAGATCCACTTTATGATCATCAACAAAATCTATTCTGTGCATCCCAGCGAGGTGGTTCCCTTTTTCCCATGCACAGTCAAATCATATTTTTGATTTTAGAGCAATAGGAATAAGTGGGATGACAGCAGTTTCTAATTCTCTATTAAGCCAGAAGAGACCTTCTTCTCCTGTCCTTACCTTGAGAGAATCAAATTATTTCTCTATATCATGATTCTTTATCTTCCACTCCTTTTTCAGAATTTAGGATACAAGGTCAGGAATACCCTTGGGAGGAGCAGGGGAGAGGAGGTGGTATCACCACTGATGGGCTGAATAGGTTTGCTAAGCTTTAGACCATCCTTACTCTTCCCAGACAAAACTGCATACATTTATACTAATGTAATTTCATTTTTCTGCTAAACACTGGAGAGCATATTTCTTCATAACTTGTACCCCTTGCAAAGTACTGCTCCAGCTCTATATTTAAGGAAGGTGCAGTTTGACTTGTTAGGGTTCTCAGAGGAAAACAAGATCAATAACTTGTCACAGCAAGAAATACTTTACTGTCTGCAGGGTGCTGTAATATAGCATTGTGGATGGGGAAAAAAAAGAAAAAAACCCAAACAATTCTGAGCTTGTCTTTGTGCAGTTGGACAGGCTGCTGTTAAGCTAGTTAAACAATTTTTTTCTCCAATAATTTAATGCTGAGATTATTAGGTATAATTGTCATTTTGTAACAACATTTTTATGTTTAGGGCTACTTTGCAAACAAGATATGTAAAAATGCTGCTGCATTTGATTTGCTTCTGTGTGTTGTATAAGCATAAACAGGCAGTTCCTGAAGAATCTGCTGTGACTACAAAGGAAGCAGCTGAAAATGATGACAATATAAAGTTTATTATTAATTTCTACATTATTGCCTACAACTTTAACCTGACTTTTCCCCTTTTCTACTTTATTGTAAGATGATGAATCTCTTATATTAGGCAACAATGAATACATAATTCTTACAAATAGGAATAAACACAGCCACATATTGACCTTGCATTTGTATATTTTATTAAGGAATTGAGCAATTAATTCTGTTTTCTTTGGCAATTTATGTTCAAACTGCAAGACACATCAAGTTTAATGGCAAATTCTACTGATAGGGATTGAAAACAATTTTCTTCACCTCCTTAATTTAATAATCTCTATCATTACAAGTTATTGTATCATTTCCCGCAGTTACACTAGTATTTGTATGGAATAGAGAACACAGAAGCCATATCAAATTAAGTTGTATTTGCCTCGGAAGTACGTCACCTTTCTATTCACATATCCCCAATCTGCACAGCTGTAGCTACACTGTAAAAGTCCAGAAATTTCAGTAGGTCTGGCTTCAACCTGAAATTCATGGAAAGTTAGGGAGGAAAAAATGGTTCCACAACAAGTGATCATCATATGAAAAGCATTAGAATCACAGGATTATTTATGTTGGAAGGGCTCTGGAAGTCATCTAGTTTAACCTCCTGCCCGAACTAGGTCCAGTTAGAGCTGTTGCTCAGGGTTGTATCCCACTGAGTTTTTTACATGTCCAAGGATGGAGATCCCACAGACTCTATGGACACCTTCTCCAGTGTTCCATCACCCTCATAGAGAAAAAGTTTTCTTTCTTATATTTAAGTGGAATTTCTCATGTTCCAGCTTAGAATCCTAGAATCTCACGAGTCTAGTTTGGAAGGGAACCTCTGGAGAACACCTGCTTCAACTCTCTGTTGAGAGGAGAACCTTAGATTAGATTAGCCAGGGCCTTGTCAAGCTGAGTCTTGAATATTTTCAACTGGAGAAATTCCATCACTTCTCTGGGCAACCTATCCCATTGTTCAATTGTTCTCAGAGTGAAGATTTTTTGTTTCTTACATACAGATGGAATTTTCCCTGAAACAAGTTGACTTTTGCTTGTCATTTTACTATACATCTTCAAGAAGACTCTGGTTCAACTTTTCTACACTATCCTTATATGTACCTGTATATAACTGTAAGACCTCCTCTAGTCTTCTCCAGGCTGAACAAACCAGCTCTCTCAGGTACTCCTCATGTCAAGTACTCCAGCCCCAAACAATCTCGCTGGCCATTTGTGGACTCAATCCAGTACGTCAATGGCTTTCTTGTACTGGGAAGTCCAGACGGGGTCTCACAAGTGCTGAACAGAGATGAGAATCTGGCTACATAAATGCAGATACAGCACAGTATGCAGGTAGCTGCCTTTGCTGCAAGGGCACATTGCTGACTATATATCTGTATCTACAGATATCCATAAAGATGTATCTATATATCTACAGACATATATTTGTATCTACTACATGGATAATGGGCCAGACTGCATTTTCAGCAAGTTCATGGAGGACACCAAATCACACATGGTGAGAGGCAGGGAGAGAGATGGATAATATCAATAACTGTATTTGTACATGTCTATATAAATCAATAGATAGATCTATGTAATATAGAGACACTTAAGTGTTGACCCTGTTATTGATTCCTGAGGAAAGCTACTAACAACTGGCTGAAACCTGGACTTTGTATTGCTGATCATAACCCTTTGAGCCTGGCAATTTAGCCAAATTTTCAACACCTTACCAAGTCCATATCTCATCTCATTTTATGGAAAACCATATCAAAAGTCTTGCTGAAGTCAAGGTAAACGACATCCACTGCCCTCCCTTTGTTCACAGACCCTGTCATCTCATCACATGAAACAATCAAGTTAGCCGTGTATGATCTGCTCTTGTTAAATCCATGTTGTCTGTTCCCAGTCACCTTTTGCTCTTCATATATTTAGAAATAAATTCAAAGAAGATTTTGATTCACAAACTTCACAGGGACTGATATGAGGCTGACCAGCCTACAGTTTCCTTGGTCCTTCTCCTCACCTTCTTCAAGATGGATGTGACATTTTTCTTTTTCTAGTCACCAGAAACCTCCCCCAGTCACCAATGCCTTTCAAAGCTCATAATCAGCAGACTCATAGTGACATCATTCAAATAAGGAATGGAGCCCACAAAAGGAAAAGAGTGCACTTCACCACACATTATAGTCTAATGTAAAAACTTGTGACTAAAATGATCCAGGATTTCTGCAAGAACAGCTTCAGACCCTGTAAGAATTGACACGGCTCTCTAGCTGTCAACTGTAGAGTTACTCAAGCTTCCTTTAAGATCTCTTGGATCATATTTTTAAAGAAAACACCAGAATGTACCTCTTCTTTTGTAAGTGGGAAAAATCCATTCCTCTGTCAGCTTCACTCATGAGAGTGGAAAACCTACATTATTCCTCCACAAGTACATAAACAGAGAAAACTTGTGTTTTCCCTCCACTTCTCATCCCCTGCTATATTCTATATCCATGCATGAGTAAATGTAATTATGTACAATCTTTTGACATAAATCGCAGAGGTAAGGGAGGGGGGAGACAGGGAGAGGTAAAAGTAGTCCCTTTTTCTTCTTTAACACAAAATTGCTCCTGCAAAAAATGGGAACTACTTTCCTGAGAATTATCCTTTTTATTCCAAGTCAATTGTCATTTGATCAGTAGTTTGTCTTGGTATTTCTGCATGCTATGCCTTCTGCTGATTGACTGCCACCGGATGCTCCAAAATGTCCATGTGATATAGAAGCACACTTACAACTCAATCACTAAAAAATACACACTTTTAAGTTCACCTCTAAAAATCCTGTAGTTGGTAGTTATAAAATATTTTTGGATCTTTAAATTGTATATGGGTGTTAGAACGTGGCAAAAGCTTAGCAGACATAACCAGAGCAATGTAGGTCTGGTAGGAGAGTAGCATGTGTTACAATAAATGCCACTGACCCGTATGTACTGACACTGATTCTATCCTACTTAGCACCAGTGACTACCAATTTGTATAATGACTTTGGCAATAACCCTAACTGGACTCAAATCTTGTTTGTGTAGGCGCAATCCCTCCCTCTCCATCCTTACCAGCAACCCGCACAGAAAGTAATTCCATGGRTGGTGTTTTAGGGCATAGGAAGTAACAGAGAGGTGAGGACAAAAAAATCTTCTTCTGCGGTAAATAGAAAGAGAAATGAGAGCAGTTCTTATGCGAATGCAGACAGTTACCCTTTAGATAATTTCATTTGGTATTCTGATGAATGAAAAAGCAATAAATTAACACATCATAATTTATCCAAGTATGAGACTAAATGTACGTTCCATAAACAAACCTGGAATAAAATAGCCAGAAAGACAGGAAAGGAATAAAACAATACTTTCATATATCAATAGTATTGGAAATTATGCAGCAGAAAACATTAACATATTTGAAATGTTATATGTGTTACTGTTAGTAATACCAAACAGACAAAGAATGTTCCAACACAAGACAAAGACTGCTTATTCTGTAACAGCAGGTTGACTCTTTGAGCTGTGTGTATACATTTGGAAAACAGCTAGAAAAGATATTGTCAAATTCTACATTTTTATGCAGAAATCTTCAAGGCCATAGGTTTTTGCTTCCTCTTCTGTATGCCAGGAATAGCAAATGAAGGCCAAGCCAAAAGATAGAATCATAGAATCATTTAGGTTGGAAAAGACTTTTAAGATCATCAAGTCCAACCATTAACCTAGCACTGCCAAGTCCACCACTAAACCATGTCCCAAAGCACCACATCTACACATCTTTTAAATATCTCCAGGGATGGTGACTCAACCACTTCCSTGGGTGGGGGAATGTTCCAATGTTTGACAACCCTTTCGGTGAAGACATTTTTCCTAATATCCAGTCTAAAGCTCCCCTGGCGCAACTTGAAGCCATTTCCTCTTGTTCTATCACTTCCTACTTGGGGGAAGATAGCAGTGGAATCAAGAAACAATATGAGAGAGAGAGATACTAGCCCTGAAGACATCAGGAGGAATAATTCCCTGGGTGCACACTTGCCTGACAGCAATAGAATTGTAGTCAACGTACAGAGGATTTGCTGGATACCTTTTCTTTTATTCTCACACCAATTGAAGGCAGGTAGACAATTAACATCTATATTGCATGTGGCCTCAGTTCAATAAGAGAGAGTAATTAAAGAATTAGAGTAAAAAAGCAGGTCTCTTCGATCAAGCTATGATTTTCTCATTTGGTGCATTCCAAAGAAAGCACTTGGGGAATTTAGTCTGATCCATCACTTACCATATYTGAAGGGCAAGTGAGTAAATGATTAAATTGATCTGATACTATGCTTCAGTTTCTTTTGAGTCATTGGCTTAAACTCTCAGGATTACTGGAGTCTGTGGCAAGGGACGCCAGCAGTATAAAGAGAGACCTGAGATTCATTTTTCAGCTGTTACTTATTATGGATATACAGATGATTTTCATTTGTTAGGGTTTAAGTTCAAGTRATCAGATTCTGCTCCCTTTCCTGATTTAAATCCCGTTATTGCACCAGTTGAGTCCATGAAGTAAGCCATTCTGAATATTCCGATACCATGAAACTCTGTGTTCCATTTATTGTCCTTATTGAGAATGTACGTGTGACTGACTACTACCTGTTGAGCCAAACTCAGAGTGGATGGAGCTCAAGACAGAAAAGTCATTGCATATTTGTTTGTGTGTGTGAACGCAAATCAAAGGAAAGGAAAAAAAAATATACAAATTCAGTTAAGGTTCTCATTATGCTGAGAAGTCACAGACAAGACAGGAACTGGTAACTCTAAACAGAGGACTAAGATAATGTATTATATAAGTTCAGGAAATAAAGGTGGATAAAGGCATAGGTTAGACTTACCAGACAAGAAAGAAAAAAGTCAAATACATTGCAGTGGAGGTTTGGTTTTGCCATTATTTATAATCAGAGGCAAAAATGAGGAATTACATTCAGATCTCTTTTCATGAAGTTTAAAGAAACTGCTGTTATGATGGAATCTAAACCCTTTACAGTAATTCACTGCAAAGCATGGGTAACAATTGTCATACATCACATTACCTTCTTTCTCACTACTTGTGAAAAAAAAAATGCTTGTCGATAGTTCTTTTAATTTATGTTGGGGGTAATGTGGTGCCGGTGATGTTTTTTGTGTTTTCATTAACAAAGATGGTGCCAAAGGAACATATCCTTAAAATACAAAAATGCCCCTTGTATGACTTAGCTTCTGTTTTCTGTAAGCAGTTCTATTGCGGCAGGGAATTGGAATTACTGTTGCTTTTGACTGTCTTTTGGATTCCTGGAGTCTAAACTCATATGAACTCCTTGATTTATAATGTTYACCTTCAGAGAGGCTTAAATCTGGACTCAAAGTTCAGAGGAACTGAAGAGCGCAAGCTATCACTTTAGTTCGAAAATATCCAAATTTTTAATATAGTTGCATTTATTTTGGTCCATATACTCTAATGATTAGTCACTTTTAACGGCTATCCCTCTTACTACTTGTCTTGGTTCCGGCTGGGACAGAGTTAACTCTCTTCCCTGTAGCTGGAGGGGGTGCTGTGTTTTGGGTTTGGCAATGAAAGGAATGTCGATGGCCCATTGATGCTTTGGTTGTTACTGGGTGGTGCTTGCACCGACAGCCTCCCCCACCCTTCGAGGTGCAGGGGGACCTGAGGGGGAGCACAGCCGGGGTGGTTGACCCAGCTGGCCAATGGGGTATTCTATACCATGTGACATCATGCCTAGCTTAAAAACCGGGGCGGTTCCTTCGGGGGGAAGCGCGCGGTTCGGGCGGTTCGGGCGGTTGGTCTGGAACACGTGGGGGTGAGCAGTTGCATTGTGTATCTCTGTCCCGGTTTTGGCTGGGATAGAACTCATTTTCTTTCTAGTAGTTGGTATAGTGCTATGTTTTGGATTTAGTATAAGAAGAATGTTGATAACACACTAATGTTTTTAGTTGTTGCTAGGCAGTCTACGTCCCAAGGACTTTTCAGCTCACATGCTCTGTGAGGTGCACAAGAAGCTGGGAGGGAGCACAGCCGGGACAGCTAGGCCAGCTGGCCAATGGGGTGTTCCATACCATATGATGTCATGCTCAGCATGTAAGGCTGGGGGAAGAAGAAGGAAGTGGGGGACGTTCGGRGTGATGGCGCTTGTCTTCCCAAGTAACCGTTAGGCGTGATGGAGCCCTGCTTTCCTGGGGATGGCTCAACACCTGCCTGCCCATGGGAAGTAGTGAAGGAATTCCTTGTTTTTCTTTGCTTGTGTGCGCGGCTTTTGCTTTCCCAATTAAACTGTCTTTATCTCAACCCACGAGTTTTCTCACTTTTACCCTTCCGATTCTCTCCCCCGTCCCACCTGGGGGAGAGTGAGCGAGCGGCTGTGTGGTGCTCAGTTGCCGGCTGGGCTTAAACCACGACAATCGCTTGTTTTGTATATTCTGTTATTGTTGTTATTGTTGTTATTATCACTGTTCTACTTTGTTTTATTTCCATTATTAAACTGTTTTTATCTCAACCCGCGGGTTTTCCTCCGTGTGCCCTCCCGATCCTCTCCCCCATCCTACCGGAGTAGGGGGATGAGCGAGTGGCTGCGTGGTGTTTAGTTGCTGGCTGGGGCTAAACCACGACACTACTATAGTACCAAAGAGTATAGATCTGGAGTGAAATAATTCTGCATACAGTTTCCCATTCTGAAATATTGTAAAGACATTGCCATAGGATCTCTCTAGCAATATTCAATAAAAGTGGGGAAAGACTGTTAAAAAAAGTCTACCAGTACTATCACTGTAATATATTGTTGCACATTAACGCCTATAAAATATCTCCATTTCTTCAAGCATCTAATAAGCATTGCAAAATGCATCTAAGAAACTTCTATATTCAGTTCTACACTTGCAAATTTGTCTGTAAAAAGCTGGATGACTGGCTGAAGATAATATTATTTGCCAAAAGAGTGCTGTGTCAGGTGGACAGAAAAATTTAACAAAAGCTTATGCTGTTTCAGCAAAATAAAAGCAACACTTGTGAGCTAGACTTTGTGGTAGACTCAGATAAACTGTTGCTTTTTTCATATTCAAGTGAATGGAGGATTGTGTTTTTTCAGCACAAGTTGTTCTCTCATTCCATCCCATAGCTATGTAGTTCCTGATGTTCTAACTGAGACTGAATCCACCTAATCCACAATGGAATTTAACAGTGAAGAAACCTTACAGGACAGAGGTTCTTCAGCTTAAGTTATTGATACTGATTCAGAGATATTTCCTGTACTTTTTCCTGTATAAATAAAATATTAATGGTTTTGCCGGATTGCAGATCCTGGCATCAGGATCTCCTGGCAGTATAAAATACATGCTGTAGGATGAAACAATACCATTCCCTATTAAAGATTAGCTATTGTAAAAAGGTATTGTATGAAAAAGGACTTGGTAGGAAACAGAAAATATAATAAAACAGACTCATTTCTTAAGTATAATCGTACAATCACAGAATAGCTGAATTTGGAAAGCTGCCTTTGGGGATCATTTTTCCAATCTTGCCTGCCCAAAACAGGGTCAACTAGAACAGGTTGCCCAGGGCTGTCTCCAGCTGGGTTTTGAATATTTCCAAGGATGGAGACTCTACAACCACTCTGGGCAACCTGTTCTAGTGTTTGATTAACCTTAGAAGAAAAAGGGGGTGGAGGAGGGTTGTTTAAATGGAATTCCTTGTGTTTCAATTTGTGTCCATTGCCTCTTCTCCCTGCACTAGGCACCACTGAGAAAAGTCTGACTCTGTCTTCCTCAGTCTCTCCATCAGGTATTTATATACATTAATAAGATCATCTTTCTTTTCGCCAGGCTGAACTGTCCCAGCTCTCTCACCCTCTCCTTGTATGTAAGATGGTCCATTCCCTCAGTCATCTTCATGGACCTTTACTGGACTCACTTCAGTATGTCCATATCTCTCTTGTACTGGGGAACACAGACCTGGACCCAGCACTCCAGATGTGGCCTCACCAGTATTGACTAGAGGGGAAGGATCACCTGCCTCAACSTGGTGGCTACAGTCTTCATCATTCAACCCTGGATGCTGTTGACCTTCTTTACCATGAGGGCACACTGCTTTTTTTTTCCTTTTTTCAGAAAAAAAAAAAAAATACCATGAACATATGGTCATTTTATTGCTCATTAGGGCTCCCAGGTCCTTTCCAGCTGGTCTGTCCCCACTGTGTACTGGTACATGGGGTTATTTCTTTCCAAGTGCAGGTCTTGGCATGTTGCCTTGTAGAACCTTGTGAGGTTCCCATCAGCCCATTTCTCCAGCTGGTCAAGGTCATTCTGAATGGTATCATCCACAGCTCTGTTGAGGGTATCTCATCATGTAGGTCATTAACAAAGATGTAAAGCAATATTGGASCCAGTATCAGCCCTTCGGGTACTCTAGTAGTTACTGGCATCCAGCTAGACTTTTTGCCACTGATCACAATCCTTTGAGCCTCACAGTTCACCTAGTTTTCAGTCCACCTAACTGTTCACTTAGGTAGTCCATACTTCTTCAGTTTGTCAATGAAGATATTATGGGAGACAATTGAAAGCCATACTGAAGTCGAGATAAAAATATCTGCTGCTGTCGCCTCATGTACCAAGCCAGTCACCTAATTATAGAAGGCTCTCAGGTTGGTCAAGCATGATTTACCCTTCATAAATACGTGCTGACTRCTCCAGTCACCTTCCTGTCCTTCGTATATCTGTACAAGGTTACCAGGAGGATTTCYTCCAACATGTTCCCAGGGATTGCAATGATCAGCCTGTAGCTTCGGGGATTCTTTCTTACCCCTTTTTGAAGATAACAGTGACATGTTCTTTTTTCCAGTCCTCACACTAGGACAGTGTCTCTATATTCCTTGTAGATCACTTGACCCTGCTTTCATATCTCATACACTTCCTCTATATTTGAGATGTCAGCAGCTCCTTGTTCAAACATACAGGCCTCCTGCCACCTTTGTTTGATTTCCTGCAAGTCAAAATGGACCATTCTTGAGTTTGGAGAAGGTGATCCTTGAAAATCAACCAACTCTCCTGGACCCTTTTCTCTCCAGGACCATGGGGTTCTTTCGAGCAGATCTCTGAAAAGGCCAAAATCTCTTCTGAAGTCCACGGTTGTGATCCTGCTTTTTGCCTTGTTCTTTTCTCTCAGGATCATGACTCCACTGTCCCATGGTCACTGCAGCCAAGGCTGCTCTCAACCTTCACATTCCTGACCATTTCTTCTTTGTTTGTGAGTATCACGTCCAACAGAGCGTCTCCCCTCATCAGATTCTTAATTAACTGTGTTAGGAAGTTGTCATCAATGCACTCCAGAAATCTCCCGTATTACTTCTGCCTTGCTGTGCTGTACTTCTAGCATATAGTGGGGTGGTTAAAGTCCTCCATGAGGACCGGGGCCTGTAAACATGAGACTTCTTCCAATTATATGACGAAGGTCTCATCTACTTATTCTTCCCAATCAAGCAGTCTGTAGCAGACCCCTACAACAGTGTTGAACATATTGCATATTAATTTTATTGATCACATCCTGTATATTTCAGTTTTTATTAATAGTAAGTCCTTCCAGAGGGATACTTCATATTTGATACACCTAAAACAGGACACCATTCTTTTGCACCGTATAATATAAGAAGATATTCTAATGTCATCAGTAACACACTGCTAATAGTCCAGTTGTTGACTCTTCACTTCTTCATGAGAAAATAAAATAAGAAATAAAAATCTAGAGGTAATAATTGAAGCACTCTGATGTTGATTGTAATTGCATGTTCTGTTCAGCAAAATTTTATTAAGGCTAATTTTCCAGAGCCTTACTTTTTATAATTGACACTCCTCTCTTACAGGCAGAATCTAATTAGATTCCATGTCACTCAATAAAATTGGAAACTTCATTCAAATGTAAATCACACTAGTTTGGGAATGTACAACCTGAATTAGCAGATGTGCTGAATAGGATTTTTTTTTTTTAAGGCAAGCAAACTATGTGATATGAAACAAAGTCATCTGTATGAAATAATTTCAATGATGTGGTTTATAGCTGACTTTACATAAATTAATGTGTTGCATTTTTTTCTTCTGCATGCTTCAGAACATAAGTTTTGTTTTCAGCTTTTTTACTGGTTCYGCAAAGAAAAAAAAGTCTGTACAGTGTGTTGCTTTTTGTTGCATTGCAAATTTGTATGACTATGACTTGTGAAATGAGTAGGAGCAAATTACTGTTTACAACCTAGAACATATATTAGAATTTATACCAAGCATCTAAATTGAATGAGGGAACTTCAGGACAGACTTAGCTTCCATCTGTCACAAACACCCAAACCAGATTGCCTGCAAATAATTTAGCCCTACGTTTCCTGTGATCTTGCCATGTACTGGATAAAGTAGTATCCTTTACTTACTCCATTTATGACATGAATAGAAAGAATCACATCACTGTACAAAAAATAGCTTGTCTAATATAATTGGAGATAGATGCCGAAGTCTCACTATCACGATGTGTCACCCGACACGATGTTTAAGACAGGGGGAAATACAGCTACAGAGCGGGTATATGGAGGAAGATCACAGATGAAGGGGAAACACTGGTTTCACCTCACTCKCCATTTTCTTACCTAGCATCTCTTCGCTGGGTAAAAAACTGGCTGGACGGCCGAGCCCAGAGAGTTGTGGTGAACGGAGTTAAATCCAGTTGGTGGCCGGTCACGAGCGGTGTTCCCCAGGGCTCAGTTTTGGGGCCCGTCTTGGTTAATATTTTTATCAATGATCTGGATGAGGGAATCGAGTGCACCCTCAGTAAGTTTGCAGACGACACCAAGTTGGGCGGCAGCGTTGATCCACCTGAGGGTAGGAAGGCTCTGCAGAGGGATCTGGACAGGATGGATCGATGGGCCGAGGCCAATTGCATGAGGTTCAACAAGACCAAGTGCCGGGTCCTGCACTTGGGTCACAACAACCCCAGGCAACGCTACAGGCTTGGGGAAGAGTGGCTGGAAAGCTGCCCGGCGGAAAAGAACCTGGGGGTGCTGGTTGACGGCCGGCTGAACATGAGCCAGCAGTGTGCCCAGGTGGCCCAGAAGGCCAAGAGCATCCTGGCCTGTGTCAGGAATAGTGTGGCCAGTAGGCGGAGGGAGGTGATTGTGCCCCTGTACTCGGCACTGGTGAGGCCGCACCTCAAATACTGTGTTCAGTTTTGGGCCCCTCACTACAAGAAGGACATTGAGGTGCTGGAGCGTGTCCAGAGAAGGGCGTCGAGGCTGGTGAAGGGTCTGGAGAACAGGTCTTATGAGGAGCAGCTGAGGGAGCTGGGGTTGTTTAGCCTGGAGAAGAGGAGGTTGAGGGGAGACCTTATTGCTCTCTACAACTACCTGAAAGGAGGCTGTAGAGAGGCAGGTGTTGGCTTCTTCTCCCAAGTAACAAGTGATAGGACGAGAGGAAATGGCCTCAAGTTGCGCCAGGGGAGGTTTAKATTGGATATTAGGAAAAATTTCTTCACTGAAAGGGTAGTCAGGCATTGGAACAGGCTGCCCAGGGAAGTGGTGGCATCACCAGCACTAGAGGCGTTCAAAAAACGTGTGGATGTGGCGCTTCGGGACATGGTTTAGTGGGCATGGGTACTGGRTTGATGGTTGGACTCGATGATCTTAGAGGTCTTTTCCAACCTTAATGATTCTATGATTCTATGATTCTATGATTCTATGATCATGGCTGTAATCAGTTAGTCAGGAACTGTAACTTGGATTGCCCAGTATCACACACACAAAAAAATACGGTTTCTCCCCTTCTATCACACGGCATCATCAATTTTTATATCTGATCTGCACTGCTTCCCACCAGATTCCTAGACATAATGAAGAAACAGATTGACTTCATGGTATACATAGAATATCAGGATATAAAATATTCAGTGTTAATCCAAATAATGTGCTTAAATAAAACATAAAATGGTGTTTTGCAAACTGGATGCTCAACATATACTGTGCCCTGGAAAAATACATTTCATCATGTAATTACTTTCTTTTAGTTTTGTAGAATTTCACACTGTCTCATCATTTGCCTTCTCTCATCACTTTTATCTTTATTAGTTGTATTACCAATGTGTGAGGAAAAAAAAAATCTGACAAAATATTCTTGGAAGAAGTGAAAGAAAAGAAAAAATGTAGAAGAAATCCTTTTGTCCAATTGTTACTTTACTCTCTCAGAGGAAGAAGAATGAGATTTTGGTTTGTGATCTCAAGATTTCTTCTAGAAACATCTTTCTTACTTTTGATTCTAATAGCCACTAAAGCCCAAGAAGAACCTTGTGAATAAGCTAGTCTCCTTAAACTTAAAAAAAAAAGGAAAAAAAAAAAAAGAAAAAAAATCATTAAGATTTGTTGTTTCTTTAGCCTACACGTTTTCAGTAATGTGGAGAATAAAGTGCCTCTTGTTTGACATCTTTCTTCCACACACAAATATGTGCCTACAGGCTTCAAATGTCTTTTTCTGAAAACAGTCAACAAACAAAAGCAAGGTTGAAAGAAAACAGAAAATGCAAAAAGGATTACCCATGTGTTAGTATTTTCTAGTGGAACCTTACATGTTGTGTAGTTTGAAAATGTTTGAAACTACATGCCCAAAGGAACCAAAATGTGTAGTTTCCATTTGGCTCCAGTAGATATTTCTACTGGTTAGAGAGGAGACAAATTCTGCAAGTCTACTTGCTTTGGCTATGTCTGTCTTCCCATCCGGATTGACAGAGTGATAGAGTGACAGAACACGCTGTGGATAAAAAGAAACAGACTGCAAACACTTTGAACATGGGAAGAGTTTTGCTCCTGCTGAGCTTTACTTCCTTGAAGCTTAAGGGCTCTGTTCATCAGTTATGCATTAGGTCTTTGTGAACAACCAAAGCTCAACTCCTGTGGAGCCCAAGTTTGGGCAAACAGCTTAAAGTTTTTCTGCATTATTCTTGTACAACTCAGATCAGAAAATACGACTTTGACATGGTACTGATTAATACTGTGGAAGAGGAAGTGTTCACAGGGTTGCCTATACAGACAACATAATTTGTATCTTCTCAAACCATGCAAAGAGAGACTGATAGCATGAACACACATAATTTCATTAACAATCACATTGCAGTGGACTATTAATAGTTGCCATTTCTGGTTCTGCTCTAATTAGCACAAATCCATGCATACCAGAACACTGTGAAATATGAGAGATACTCTTTCATACTCTTATATATGGGTTGCTTGTGTCTGAGAGAGAAAATAACATTAACTTTTACTTTGCAATCCCTGATTCTCTGTCCCTACTCAGTCATAAAATTMTTGCATCAAATTTAACTGTGTTGTATATTTAACGGGAAATATACAACATCCTTTTCCCCATTGCTTTTTCAGATATACTCCTTGTTAATTTATTAATTCAATTGGTGGACCATTAATACCTGACCAAATTCATGCCCTGTCAGCTGGAGCATAGAAAAATCTACAGTAAGATTGTTTGACTACTTCCAAAATACATCAAAACTCAAACGAGAATAGAGAGTGCCTCTGTTGTATGTTTTAATGTTTTCTTGTTGGTATAAATCCATGTCTGGCAGGACTGGCCTCCTCTTTCATAGAATCCTAGAATAGTTCAGGTTGGAAGGGACCTTTAAAGATCATCTAGTCCAACCCCCCTGCAATGAGCAGGGACATCTTCAACTAGATCAGGTTGCTCAAAGCCCCAACCTGACCCTGAACACTTCCAATGATGAGGACATCCACAACTTCTCTGGGCAACTTGTTCCAGTGTTTCACCACCCTCATTGTAAAAAATGTCTTCCTTATGTCCAATCTAAATCTACTGTCCTTCAGTTTAAAACCACTTCCCCTTGTCCTGTCACCACAGGCCTTGGTAAAAAAAGTCTGTCTCCGTCTTTCTAATGAGCCCCCTTTAGATATTGAAAGGGTTCAGTAAGGTCTCCCCAGAGCCTTCTCTTCTTCAGGCTGAACAACTCCAACTGTCTCAATAGCTCCAATAGTTATTGCTTTCCCTCCAATAGCTACTGATCAGTCCATTTCTTTGTTTGTCCATTAGTTGTGCAAAGGCAATTTTGTCTTAAATCAGATTTTTTTAATTTCTGGAATTGACCCCATCTACTAATTATCTAGGGGTCTCAACACAATGGTAGAGCATTACAGGTAACTAGTCCCATATTTTAATGTTTCAAAGAAAATGGAAATGGACAATATATTATAGAAACATTGTAAAGCAAAATAGTGGTAAATAAAAGCTCAAAATATCTACAAAGACATCCTTCTGGCCAGGCTGCTCCACATGAACATGCAATTTGCTAGGATATTTCTGCAGAACGTCTAACTGAGAGTCTCTCTGGTATCTGATTGTGTTCTCAGCACAATCTAATGCTACGTTATTCTAAACCATCATACTGTATGTGTGCGCGCGCGCGCATGTGTGTGAGTACTTCCCAGCACCAGCCCTGTGATTGCACAAAAAGTTAAGTATAGCAAAGCAATGAGTGTGCACCAGAAAGATAATTAATTATTTGACTTTTCATCTCTAAAGTAGTTACTTAAGGCAGCCACTTCTGTACTCCTTAGCTATTCCAAATGAAAGCAGATAGCCTTTTTTTAAAAATAGAGATGGAATGAAAATTAACTAAAAAGTAGTTTGTTCATCTGCTGCATATATGCTCAATTTCCACAAAATCTTTCTGTTTACAAACCAGAATATATTTCAGTTAGATTAAAGAAGGGAAGAAAATCATGTTTAAGTATGAATCAGAAAAAAAAAAATTCTAAGTTCTACTAGAAAAATCTGATTTTATATAAAAATTAAATTTTTGCTTTCATGTATGTTAATGATAGAAGCTATTAGGAAAAATTCATAGAGCAAATGTGGCTGTATCATCAATTTTTCTTATTGGCCTTACTTATGCTTATTTGGACATACCATATTATGGAAAGTAAGTAGTTCTTATGGGATAACTGTATTATTTTGTTATAAATTCAGATTTGTCAAACAAAGAAATACATTTGGGAGGAAGTCAAAGGAAGTAATTCCTCCTGCCTCTTTAAAAGGGAACAGGATTCAGATGGATGCTGCATATCAGAAAAAGTCACCCAAAAATCCTAGTCATTAGTCCARAACAGAGAGAAGTAGAGTTGGAACAAAAATAGCTTATTTGAGACAGAAGGTAGGAAGATGCATTTTGAGGCAACTGTTGTTCTGAATAGGAAACTACAGATACAGACCTCTTTATCCAACACTGTAACTACTATCCTCAAGTAAAAATGAAAAATCTAAAGTAGACATCAAACGCCAGTTTCTTACAACTCAGCTGAGGATAACTCAACCTAAAGAGTTTTACGTTTGATTCCTAGGAGAGAGAGAATTAAATGCCTTTTAGATCAMAAAGGTCACAGCTGGGACGACCTGAAATATTGTGGGATGAACAGGAAAGGGAAGATGGGATACAATTATTCCTTCTTTCAGAACTGAGACATCTCAGAAGGCAAAAATATCAGAGGAGAAAGGAGCAGAAGAAATTTAGGACAGTGGTGGAAGGGTTGCTAGATACGCAGCAGACTACTTATTTCATCTAATGGCATAGATTGTATTTATCTAGGTAAACTTCCACAGATTTTCAGATTGATAATCTTATAGAAATTCTACTTTCTTGCTTCATTTTTAATAAATGTTCTTTTATTTTCCTGACTACATTTGCATTTTTCATATMAAATTATTTTAACACAGTGGTTTCTTTGCAGGGACATTTCCAAAGGGAAAACAATTTCTAACTGATAAGAGGCAGGCAGAGGAGAAAAAAAAAAAAGTGATGCCTGTTCTGCAGTATTTAATTCAAATGAACACAATTAGGAGGAACCCTACAAACCCTTAGTATGTGCAGTAGGAGTACAAGAATARGCAGTTGATTATTAATTTAGCAGCTTATATTTTATTCTACAGTAATATCACCGGCAAGGTATTTTCACAGTAGCAAGGTTTGTAGTCTCACACTTCTCCAGAAATTTTCAGGTTAAAAAAATTTTATTTATTTTTTTTTCTTTTGAGTTAGCTTATCTCAGGTATTACTGGCTTTGTTGGTGCTCCTAACTGTTATAGCCTTCTCTAATCACTGCCACATGTAATGACTGGGGACACCTTGCACTCAGTGGACTGGAATGATATAGTTCACAGAGAATGAAAGATAGGTTGAGAAGTATTTTAAGATGTATTTTCTCTCTTCTGCTTCTACTAATCTTTGAATTATTATGCAGACTGAATATTTGATTGATAATTAGGAGCTGGAAATGAAAATTGGATTTACATTTAATCCTTACATAAAGAGGGATTAAATTAAAAAATACTATGGTCGCCTTGTCTGATTGTTTAATGTGCAAAGACCTGAGTTTTCAGGCCTTATTACACCCAGGATGTTGCAAGATTAGACCACATTAAATATTGAAAGAGGCAGCATTCCCTGAAGACATAGCTTGTTCAGACTATTCTTCTCTGGCAATTCTTTAATGAAAACTGTAAATATTTAGTTCTGAGAAAGACAAGAATATTACTCAGGTAAAAATTGCTACAGTGTGATTTTTGTTGTAGAGGAGACTTCAGTATTTTATTAGCAATGCCAGTGCTGGATAGACACGTTCAATGAATTGAATGCAACCATAAGACTCTCATTTCTTATAAATAGCAGTGGTCCAGTCTTGTATAAATGTAAAACACTTTCAGTGTTGGGGTGGGTGGTTTTTTAAAATATTTTGATGTATTGATTTGCTTTCTTTAATTAGTATTAATTAATGTAATATTTTGTAACACATATATAAATGGAATGAATTCATAAGGCAAAAGAGATTCTCAGTTCTGCCTGTTAAATCTGAAGAACCATTAAAGATTTGATTTAGTGTTGAGAGAAACAGATAATATATAAAACCATTTACCAATTGCATAATATGATTGTTTTTGTTGTAACCATATGTTCTAAAAGCTCAGTGGAAAAAGGTTAATGAATTTTGGTGAAAACTGAATACCGGACACATTTTGCTACCAGTATAGTTACTTCGTTCATTCTATGATTCTTTCTGGAGTTCTCAGCTGAGGTTGGTATTCCTTATATTGGATGTACTACATGCGTATACAATTTATCATCCTTTACCTGCAACATTTGCTATATGAGGAGGCAAAGCTGAAAAAATAAGAAAACAAGTGGGGTTTTTATTCCTATTACCATGGGAAAAAGATACCCAGATATCCTGATATTCTATAGGTCACACATGGAATCTGTGGAAGAGTTGAGAAATAAATCCAGATGTGCCTCATTTTTATCCACACCTACAATTACTGAAATTTTTCAGAAACCTTTTAGTGAAATTGGTTTTGGGTGGTTGCTTGTTTATTTTTTTGTGAAATATACCAGTTCATTAAAGCTGAAATCTTGCATTATTGATTGAGGTGAACTTTCAGCAATAAGCAAGCATACTTCTCACAGAAGTCTGGCTGCTGCCATGCTAGGTTCCTGTGGGAGTCTGCCTCGCTTTCTGTCAGCTCACTTCATAGCTTTTGGACTAGACAGCTCTGTCTCAGATTAAGGTCTGCGTAACACATTTGATCACAGAAACTACGCTGTACCTCAGCRTTTCCAGTTTCCCTGTTACAAAGTGGGAAACATTGCATATTTGTAAACCTACAGACATAGAGCACAAGTTCCCTGTTATTGACTTGCCTAGAAACCCTATCAACCATAACTAATGTGGAAACCAGACACCTGGTAAGACTGGATTTCTAGGCAGAATTACATTAACTGGGTAGCAGTACCCTTGCAGCCAAACTTTTGACAGAATTCATTTCTCACCTACATTACTTCTTTGCTGTATTTTTCTAGGTTCTGTCTAGGCAATCCTGCAAGTGTTCAGAGGTGGAAAACTTCAGCTGTAACCTGTACTTCCTGTTATACTCATGGGCTCACTTACCTTAAGGCACTCTGTCAGGCCACACCAGCTTATATGATCTCCTTTGTAAGCAATGTCCCAGAAATAAGTTCAAGGTGATAATGAAACTCATGTTCTGTCCTAGAAGGTTCCTGAAGACACTGACCATAAACACAGGTCAGATCTGAAAAATGACTGAACTTAAGGGGACGTGAAGGGGAAAATGAGAATCCAGTATTATACCTTAGCACTGATGGAGGCATCAGAGTCCATTCCAATCACCACACGAGTGTATGATTTTATTGCTAGTGATATCGGGTTTGATCTCCAATAGTTTAGCGAACTTGAAAGTCATTATAGATGCATTTAGATATTTCCTTTTTTTTTTAATCTTAAAATAATATTTTTATATTGAACATACAGAGTATAAATGGTATTGTATGGTTTATGTATAGCAGGAGTTTACGCTGTAGAAATAGCGGTTAAATTAGTTAGGTCAAAACCTAGAAACAGATGGCATATGAGTAAACCAGGTTTCCAACACCTGAGCTTGCATATTTAGTAATAGCTCAGATTTTTTTACATCCTAGTTTTAMGTGTAGATATGGCTGTAGGCCCTTTCACATACACAAACTGTCTAAACAGTTTGTAGGGTTTTGTTATTGGGGTGGGGTCCCATTTATTTAACAGCTGGTTTTCTGTTAGTAAATATTCAAGTATTTATTTAAGTAAACAATGCAATTTGGTGCTTATTCTTGCTGTTTTTTCTGAGCACAGAGGTATATTCTGTACATTTAACCTCACAGCATCTCTGTGAGTTATGGAAATATCAAGAAAAGCTTCTACAGGTACATCGGGGATAAAAGGAAGACTGGGGAAAATGTGGGCCCTCTCCAGAATGAAATGGGAGGCCTGGTTACCCGGGACACTGAGAAGGCTGAGGTACTCCATGACTTTTTTGCCTCGGTCTTCACCAGCAAGTACTCAAGACACACAAGCCGCAGAAGGCAAAGGAGGGGACTGGGAGAATGAAGAGCCGCCCACTGTAGAAGAAGATCAGGTTTGAGACCATCTAGGAACCTGAAGGTGCACAAGTCCATGAGAGCCAATGAGATCCATCCGAGGGTCCTGAGGGAACTGGCGGATGAAGTTGCTAAGCCACTATCCATCATATTTGAGAAGTCGTGGCAGTCCAGTGAAGTTCCCACTGACTGGAAAAGGGGAAATATAATCCCCATTTTTAGAAAGGGAAAAAAGGAAGACCCAGGGAACTACAGGCCAGTCAGTCTCACCTCTGTGCCTGGGAAAATCATGGAACAGATCCTCTTGGAAGCTATGCTAAGGCACAAGGAGGACAGGGARATKATTTAAGACAGCCACCATGGCTTCACCAAGGGCAAGGCCTGCCTGACCAACCTAGTGGCCTTCTGTGACAGAGTGACTACATCAGTGGACATGGGAAGGGCTACAGATGTCATCTATCTGGACATCTGTAAGGCCTTTGACATGGTCCCCCACAACATCCTTCTCTCTAAATTGGAGATGTGTGGATTTGATGGGTGGAGTGTCCGGTAGGTGAGGAATWGGTTGGATGGTCACATCCAGACAATAGTGGTCAACAGCTCAATGTCCAGATGGAGATCAGTGATGAGCAGTGTCCCGCAGGGKTCAATATTGGGACCAGTACTGTTTAATATCTTCATCAATGACGTCGACAGTGGGATCAAGTGCACCCTCAGCAAGTTTGCAGAAGACACCAAGCTGAGTGGTGCGGTCAACAAGCCTGAGGGACGGGATGCCATTCAGAGGGACCTGGACAAGCTCCAGAAGTGGGCCCGTGTGAACCTCATGAGGTTCAACAGGGCCAAGTGCAAGGTCCTGCATCTGGGTCAGGGCACTCCCCAGTACCAAAACAGGCTGGGGGATGAAGGCATTGAGAGCAGCCCTGCCGAGAAGGACTTGGGGGTACTGGTGGATGACAAGCTGGACATGAGCCAACAATGTGCGCTCGCAGCCCAGAAGGCCAACCGTATCCTGGGCTGCATCAAAAGAAGCGTGGCCAGCAGGTCGAGGGAGGTGATTCTGCCCCTCTACTCTGCTCTGGTGAGACCCCACCTGGGTTACAGCATCCAGCTCTGGAGCCCTCAGCACAAGAAAGACATGGACCAGTTGGAGCGGGTCCAGAGGAGGGCCACAAAAATGATCAGGGGGATGGAACCCCTCTCCTATGAAGAAACACTGAGAGAGATGGGGTTATTCAGCCTGGAGAAGAGAAGGCTTCGGGGAGACCTTATTGCAGCCTTTCAGTACTTAAAGGGGGCTTATAAAAAAGATGGGGACARASTTTTTAGCAGGGCCTGTTGTGACAGGAAAAGGGGAATGATTTTAATCTAAAAGAGAGTAGATTTAGCCTAGATCTAAGGAAGAAATTTTTTACAATGAGKGTGGTGAAACACTGGCACAGGTTGCCCAGAGAGGTRGTAAACGCCCCATCCCTGGAAACATTCAAGGTCAGGTGGAATGGTGCTCTGAGAAACCTGATCTAGTTGAAGATGTCCCTGCCTATGGACCTTTAAAGGTCCCTTCCAACCTAAACTATTCTATGATTCTATGATTCTATGATTCTGTGATATCTTCTGGGKTTTTTTTTAATTCAGTTGTATAAATGAGGATTGAAATTCTGAGTAATGCAAAAGACTAGATCCACAGTAGCATGTCTTTGTCACTTATAGCAATTAGGTATCTGGCCATACATAAGCTCTCTATATAAGCATTTTACATATGTAGAATATAAAATTACAGTTTATCGTTGTGATTTATGAACCTACCTTAACTACACAGTGCATGAAGACAAGTTTCTGTATTGTGACAGAAATCACAAAAATCACTAGTCTGGACATAAAGCTACCTGAGGCCCTGGTTAGCATAAACTACACTAGAGATAACCACAGAGGGTATGTGCCATCGCTTGTCCTTAAGCATCACATCCTAGCATCAGGGAAGTGCCAATGATGGATTAGGGTAGGTAGCTTGGAAGTGTTTCCTGGAGGTAAGTATTCAAGTTGTCCCTTTTGGTAACAGAGAAATGGTAGGTAGGAAGTTGAACAAAATTTGGAAAGATTATATTTCTGTAGCAGAATGTAAATACATTCCTTGCTTCTGAGAAAAATCTGTGTTCAGGTCCCTGCAAGCCTATAYCTATTTATGTTTTTTTAGCCAATGACTTAATAATTTAAAAATCTAGAAGAAATCTTGAGATCACAAACAAAAATCTCATTCTTCCTCCTCTGAGAGAGTAAAGTAACAAATGGACAAAAGGGTTTGTTCTACATTTTTCTTTTCTTTCATTGCTTCCAAGAATTTAAGTTCTTCACTGTACAGCAGACTGGCAGAAGAAAGCCTTCAACCCTCTCACTATATTTTTGCCAAGTTATTAGAGTACTGTTAGCAACGATCAAGGAAGAAGATCAGACTCCCCTTAGGCTGAAGTGGAGCAAACCCCTAGATATCAGCTTCTTAAATAAGACTATTATATAGGATCTGGAGGCTTATTCTAACTTGAAAGTACCTGTAGCTTCTGTGATTTGTGTGAAGAAAATTGCTGCTGCTGTGAATTGCACATCTCTTCACTACTGCCTGGTTGCAGGAAATTTTGGTAGAGAAATGCCTACTCTGAGGGATTCTGAGAGATTTTGAATGGAGACAGTTGCCAAATTTTTCAACTACATGATGTTATCAGCCTTTCTAATTACTCAGAGAAGCCAAATGTTACCTAGTGAAAACAGTGCCTGCTAAGACTATCTGGGAATTTCAATGACCAATAATATTTGTCTTAGACTCCTCATTTTATGAGAGGAATCACAGGATTATTCATCTTGTTTGGATGTATTAATTCACTTGGTATGTAGACAGCAAAGGTCTATGGGGTTTTTTTTTTTTGTATTTTTTTTTCTCATCCTTGGCTGAGCAGTTTAAATATTATGAACTTGAATAAGTGCATATAAATGTCTTTCAATATCTAATTCTTTCTCAATGGGGAGAATAAAGTGAGAACAGAATAAGAAGATAAGTTAAAAAAAATTAAGAATCATAACAATGGTAAGTTTACTACTACCCTTGCCTTGCACTGGCAAGGAAGACAACCATTCCTTTACTCTATCATTAAATATCTGCCTCGTACTTTTTCCTTTCCTTTTCCTTTTCCTAATATGACTTCACCATCTCTAACATTTTGTCAAAAAAGAACCATTTTTTTTCAGAAAAGCAAAACATCTACTGGGAAAGGAAAGACACCTTTTGCCCTAGATGCTGACAAAATACTAGCAGAAAAACATGTCCAGGGTTAGGGAGGAAGAAGCAAAAGAGAAGTTCAAATGCTCTAACTCTAAAGATGGAAGAGGAGATACAGAAAGCAGAACTGCATTAAACCAAATTGCCAGGATAAGAAGGAGTTGAGAAGTGGGGGCTGCACCTCATTGAATCTCCCATTCTGCTTTCTCAGAGAAAACCTGTCTGGAGCAGGAAATTCTGAAAGAGATGGTATTCCTCTACTATGAAGAAGATGCATTAACAGGTTGAGAARTAGAGATCTCTACTGCTTTCCTTGAAGGAAAATGGGTACAGAAACTGGAGGGGCCTGTATGGAGACAAAAATTGCTAGTTAAGTGATGTCTTATCCTAGAGACTTAACGGTATTTAATTAGCAAAGGTATAGGGGAAGTGTATCTCTCTTCTGTAGAGAATTTTCAAACCACTTTCTCTGGTTTTGTAGGTTGCAAAAGTGGAAGAGATTTTCTGTCTCAGAACTTTCCACCCCAAACAACATGGGAAGAAGAAGGCAAGGTAGAGAACTCTGGTTTGTGAAGGAGCAGGAGGTGTAAATCACCAAATGCATATATCAGAACAGAGAGGGTCTTAACTGTAGAGTTTTTGGAGAACAGACTTCAAAWTAATTTATTTTAATTTAGTGTTAAGCAAATATATCATAAAGTTATTATGAAATAATGTCAGATGAGCAGTTAATTATATTAGTATGGGTTTAGAAATAGTTGAAGTATGAGGGACTGTATGAATTGGGCATGTCAGAATTTATTCTATTGTGATGCCTTTTTTATTGATATATGGTTGGGAGTTGAATAAGAACATTAATAGTTAAAAATTATTCAGAAAAGAGAAAATCACCTGAAAATAGTGTTAGACAAGCAGATAGTGAAGAAAAGTTTTAAATCCTCAAATGTAACTCCTGAACCAGTATATAAGCATGTTATGTTGTTACTCACACATTACTCTCTCACTGCTGGTTACAGATTGGATACACAAACAGAATGATCCTACAAAAGAATGCATGTTCTAAGCCTCTAGATAAAAGAGTTTACTATATATGATTGAAAAGATGAAACAGGCTTTACTCTTGTAGTGCAATTGACTTCTACTTGATCACTTTTGAACACCTGGAAAAGCGCATCCTGCAGTAACTGTCAGTTTTGGATAAATCGAATATATTTTCATCTGAATTTCATTCAGATGCCTAGAATAATAAAAAACAAGGATGGTCCCAGGCTGAAAGTGATTTTTGTTCTTTTCTGGGGTATTGTGTCACAAATCATGTTTTGGGTTTCTCGCTTTTCCTTAGCTGCATGTTCCTGTGAATTGACTGAAGAGCTATTCAGGGTAACATCAGTAGTCAGAGTTGAATTGTTTTCTCTGTTACTTTAATACTTCTCAAAAAAACCAACCAAACAAAAAAAATTGCATGTAGAAGTGTGTGCAGCTGTAGGCAGATCTACCAGCTTGGAAATGAGTTCCAAACCTTCAGAATGGTTTGTGTCTGACAAATATAAGAGGGCTATTTTGGCTTCATTTGTTTTATTTGATTTTCTCTACCACACTTCATCCTCCTGTTTATGGTCTATCTGAAAACATATATTTACATAAACCTCTATCAAGGATACTTCAAATCACAGTATATATAAAGAATATGTTAACAAATTTATCAGTGCACATACTGGTTCTTCTGTTTCACGGATACCTGAACTGAAGCACTGTAAATTGACAAACGTACACTAGAAAAAGGCTCACATTTTCTGAGCAGTACCAGAATCCTCCAACAACTCCACTGAAAGGAAATCCTGCCCGGCTTTGCCTCCTGCACTGCTTCATAGTCCATGTGCTTCAACTGTAAATACCTAAGTYAGAAGCCTGACAATACATGGTATTTTTAAGGTATGTAGCCTCACTTCAATGTGGATGCTCACAACATTCCTAATCTGCAACCATTGTGCTGGTCACCCTTGTAGACCCTCTAAAAGAAAATGTGCCTGTCAAACATCTCACAATAGCACCATGTAGCCAGGTTATACTCCGAGAATAACAAAGATTAATTAATCTGCTCAAACTGTCCTTCCCAGAAACCAGCACTGCTGCTACCATGTCATAGTCTTACCATGCTTTCACTGCAAAACATGCAGTTTATGTAACCTCACTTTCCAATCTCTGGATTCAGTGTCTTTGCTTGGATACGTGGCCTTTGAAGTATAGGATTTGCTAGTAGCAGCTGAAGAACTAGTGGCATTCAGGCTCAAAGTGGTCATGATAATTTTCAAGGGAGGATTGTATTTAATATTTTTTAAATGAGCTCCGTATCCATTGTATGCTCTTATTCTGCTTCTCAGTTTTGCCTAGAAGAGTTTTCAATACTCTTACTTTGAATTTCAAATAATAAGCTAGTCCTGAAATATATTAATCCTACATACATAATTTTTACTCCTTTAAATTTCCCATTTGGTTTCATATAAAAGCCTCTAAGATTTCAGAGGTTTATTTCATAATGGGAATTTTAGGGTTCAGCAACAGATCCTTCAGCCTTTCAAGGTCAGCAGCTATGATTTTAATCATTTTTTGACTGAGAGAGATTTGAAACTGATTGCTCTGTGAATAGTCACTGCCCTGTGCTCCTTTCTGTACTAGCAAGCGAATGACTGCATGTGGTTGTTTCAATCAAAATATCAACTGTCTACACAGTTTGCTAAAGCTGACTAAAAACCTTTAAAATTATGATGGAAAAGATGAATACAAGGTAACTGCAACATCCCTCATTTATAAACACACAAAGTGACAAGAGTTCTACCCAGAACACAGGCCAGCCTTTAGTGATACTTTTACAAGTATGTTATTGCTGAAATGCATAACGAATTTCCATTCTGCTCTTCAGATGTACTTCCCAGGACCTCAGATGGCTCTCCTGAGTAGATTAATAGTACCATGGTGAGAATGTATTTATTTTGCATGGATTTAGAAGCTCCAGTGGCTTGCCTTTGACGGAAGATGCCAATGACTCTTATCCAACTTACTAGAATTCAGGCTTGTTTCTGTGTCAGTAATGCCATTAGTGTTTCAAGATGAAAGCCAAATTGATCTTTTGGTATTAACTGAGAGGGTGCAGAACTAAACCACTTAGTGAGAAAGATATTTAAATTTGAAAGATGTTAAATACATTTTACTTCAAAGCAGTCAACACTGCCTGTGTAAATACAATTTCTGCAAAGTTTGTCTGAAACTAATAGGTCTCTAACCACAAAACATTGGATTCAGATTCAAATAACAGCAGGACCTATGTTAAATATGTAAATACCAAACAGAAAAGTCATTATTCAGTCTCCAAAAAAGTGGACTGTCAGTGAAAAAATTTCTGTTAGTGAAAAGTAATTTACAATGGTCACAGCTGTTTTAATTAATAGATATTTTAGGGTTTGGTTTTTGTCCCCCCTCCCCATATTACTTTGGAATATTTTCACCTGAAATSATAATAATTTTGTCTCTTTGTTAGAATGTGTCTTTAATAATCTTGTCTCTATTTCAGTATGTGGAAAATTATCTAGTTATGCTACGATTTCCTCCCATTTGACTGAAAGATGTAGGAGACAAAGTCACCACTTTTAGTTTTGGTCTTAATTGTTGAAAAAAATGGTAGTTAAGATTTTGAAAGTGATCATGGCAAAGAAAATAAAGACAAAACAACAATTTCATTTTCTGAAATTCACTTTAATATTTCAAACTGAAAGCACGCACTGGAAAAATGGGCATTAGGTATGTTTCACCTGCAAATAAATAAATTTATGGCGTGAGCAGAATATTTGTTTCCACTCTGCTGTTCCAAACTACTTTTGTTTTATTCTCCTTTCCCTCTGTATAAGACTGTTTTTTCTCCTTAGTTTGCAAATCATTCAAAGCAATCACTGTCTTCTTTTCTGTTTGTGCAGTGATCAGCATGGTGGGGCCCCGTTTTCAATTGGTCCAAAGAGTATGCTGTAAAAACCAAGTCATTTTTTTCCTTCTACCAGAGGTTTGAAAGACTCCACCAGTCTAATAGATTTAACCCTGCATTGAGATAGTTGTTTTATCACAACAGGATAAAAATATGAAGATCAAACATGATTAAAAGCTGCTACAACTGTATGCCGTGTACCAAATGGCAGGTACCAATGGCAGAGATTTTCCTGCATTATTTACATTCTACTGTGTCAACAATTACCCCATACAACTTCAGTTCAAGTATAACATTGACAATTTTAATTGCTTTTATCTTTGAAAGGTCTGATGGCTACTAGTTAAAATCCTAGCACAACTTCACCTTTTTGGTACTACCTTCATTAGGGACAGAATTTTGCTTTGTATGTGTATGCCTTTGCATGTGTCAATTAGTGCCCTCATTCTTGAAATTCAGTGATGTCTGGATGTTAAAATTTCAATACTAGCACTAATATTGCTCCTTCCGGTAATCCACTATTTTACTGAATGTAGGAACAAAAGCATTAATTTAATTAATAAAATAATTAATAATAAATAATTAATCTGAAATTTGTAATTTGATGTATTGTTAAAATGTTGATGAATATATAATTGCAACTTCTGTGGGACTAAGAAGGTTGGTGTGGTCTTATGAACTCAACTGCTATGAACTAGTAGACTGCAAGTAATAAGGTTCAGTCAAACCTAATGGAATAAGAAAAATTGTGAAAGAGAAAATTAGTCCCACAGGTTCTCATGGTTCATCAAGCAAACTGGAATTAGAGAGGACTGCTAGTACTAGTGGCGCATTTACCCGTGTTGCAGGGGGTAATGCAACAGGGTTCTGTTGCATTAATGCAACTGGCCATCCAGGCCATAACATTGCCTTAGTTTCATAAAGTAAAAAACCTATTTTTTAGGCTACTAACCTAAAAAAGGAAGTTATAACAATGAACAGTCACAGGACCAAACAGAGCCAGAGGGTAAGTACATAATTCCCTCTTTTTGCTGAATAGGAAATGCACAGGTTCTAGCTTAAAATTCTTGCAAGTGTACGCTCAGTTCCACTCATTTGTTTCCAGACCAAGTTATCTTCCATACTGCAGTAGAGAGAGACAGGTAATTTGATAGTTATTCTAACCTGAGGCAAGGGTCTTGTAGTAGAGCAGTGACTGACTTATTCTCTAGCAATGTGTTGGAAATGACATTAGTGACAGTGAGTGGAAACATTTCTTAGCTGAAATAACTTGGAGTGACTCCTGTTCTTACTGAGTATATTAATGGACGTTACTTGAAACACACACTTAGGTGACCACAAAGTTTAGCCTATATCACTGCTGTTCCATTGTCAGAACATATCATATCCTTACTTATAATCCTTTTCTTTAAAGTGTACATTTTCAGTCACCACTACAATAGCACTCACTTTTTTTTTTAAATACAACTTTGTTTACTTTATACACATATGCAAATGTAATTTATGATACTTAGAACTTTTTTTTTATAATGTGAGGCATTTGCAGATACTTTCTTGCAACCCAAGTTTAGATTAATTTYCATTTTTCAGTCTGGTAGCTTACAATTCTAACATGAAGAAGTCAGTAGCATGACAGAGAGAGGTTTTACTTGATTTTGCTTATGTGTTTGGGGATTTTTGTTTGGTTTTGATTTGTTTGCCACTTACTGCTTTAATTGTAGAGCTGATTCATGCTTATTAGGAGGGGAAACAAAAGGCAAAAAAACACTCAATGACCATTCTTGCCAATGATACATTATTTGATCCAAGTAAAACTGTATACATGCCAGCGCTTCAACTGTCACTGACTTACTAAAAAATTTAATTTTCCTTTTATCTTCAGACTTGGTAATACTTTTTTTCAAATAAATAATGTGCAGCTACATCAATTTKCAGTTAAAACATAGTAATGGGATTTTGTGATCCTCCTTGCATTTAGAAAAGGTAATTTAGTATATTTTCTAGCTCAGTGTTTGCTGCTTTACAACCTTATTAAAAAAGCTACAAGATCAACATCCTTGCTGATATAACCATCACCACAATTATTTATGTGCCTGTCATTTCCAAATGTATTACTACAATATACTTTCTGCAGGGCTAAATGTAAGATGACTTGTAAGCTTCAGCTGGTACAAGGAAAATTCACACCAAGTTCAACCATCTCTCTGAAATGGATCTGTTAGCAGGATAGGCTCCCTAAATTGGCATTATAGCCTCTCAGTGAGCAATTCAGAGCCTAGTTTCCCACACTTCAGCTCATTTTCTACAGCCTCCCACCAGGTAATGAGCTTTGGATAACCTCTCTAGTAGGAGCTGCAGAGTTCAGTAGCTGGTGGCCTTTCTAATAGCACATCTAGGTGCATTTTCCTAATACAGTTACTGTGTTAAATGCACTGAAGTCAAATCTTTCAGGAGAGTCCTCCACTCTCAAGGAATGGAATGGGAGGAGGACACACACAGTCATAGGGGAGGGGAGGTTGGAAAGGAGTCCTGGAAGTCACCTGTTGAGAGCAGGGCTAACCTCAAATTTAAATGACGTTGCTGGGGCCCTTGACCAACTGTTAAACATATCCAAGGATGGAGATTCGAAAACATCTCTGGGAAAGCTGTTCTAGTGCTTAACTCTCATTACAGAATATTTTCCTTCTGTTTAGTTGGAATTTCCCTTGCTGCAACTTGCAACAGTTACCTCTTGTCCTTCCACCATGTACCTCCAAGACTCTGTCTTCTCAATACACCTCCACAGGCAGTTGAAGGCAGCCACTTGATCCTCCCAGCCCTCTTTTCTCCAGACTAAGCAAACCCACTTCCCTCAGCCTCTCCTATGCCAGGTGCTCCAGACCCCGACCACCCTGGTGGCCCTGCAGCAGACTCCCTCCAGCTTATTAGCACCTTTCCTGCATGAGGGAGCCCAGAACTCAGCTCAGAACTCCAGGCATGGCCTCAGGAGAGCTGAACATGGAATAAACTTTTCCCTTGACCTGCTAGCTATGTGTATCACCTATCAGTGACAACATTAGACCAGTTTTGGAGCATGTAACCAGCAGGGCACTTTTGGGCTTGGACAGGGATGGCTCATACACTGGGGACTGTAGAGTCCATCCTCACCAGCATTGTATAAATCTTGCACAAGATATGTTTGTTGTTCTGTATTAAAAGTGATGCATAATGGTAGTAAAAGATGCTTAAGAGAACAATATCATGACATGCAAAAGGTTTCCATAGGTTCATTTTTAGGGTGCCTTTTTTTTCCCAATTAATTCTGAAAGATACTACAGATGCCTAGAGGCTTTCATGGACCTTTACTATGGCCCTTCATGGGGATTTCACTGTCTATACTCAAGCTCCCACAAATGGACATGTGACAAATTGAGCTGAGCATTTAAATGCGTGTGTAGGAGAAATTTAGAAAGAAACAATAGATGACAACGGACATTTTTTCTGTTTTCCAACATATAACAAATAAATATTGTTTTATTAGTATTATCTCAATGATGAATAACCCATACTGTTCTTTTTTTGTAAAATATTGATCTCTTCATCTTCTATTGACTATATGCACATGCGTGAGCACCACACAAAGGCATAAGTCTGCTGTAAATTTTTCTATTGATATCTCCATCAGTTAAAATGTATTAAAACTACTACTGGCACAGATTCTTATTGGGGTAATGCACCTTRAAGATGTTATCTTTTTGCTACTGTACAACATTCATTTCCAGTCAGTAGTTGACTGGCTAACTGTGTAGACATGTTTTGGCAAGTGGAGTCATGGAGTGGGAGAGAAACTATGGCATGAAACTGCAAATGGGTTGTATCTCAGTTTAGCTGTGGATTGGAAGAGGGAAAGAGGAAGAGGCAGGGAGATAAGAATGTGGAGTAAATTGAGTGAAATTACATAGCTCTGAAATTTGACAGGTCTCCAAGGTGCTTGGTAGACAGCCACAGGGCAGAAAACCTTTGGGAGCTTAAGGCCAGCTATAAATGTAATCTAGACCAAGAAGGGGAATAGAGAAACTAAATTTCTCTATTAAATCAGCCAACAGGAGCCAACTGTTTGTTTTGACTCTTAATTTAAAGTATCTTTAAGTGTTCCAAATATTCATGGAACACAGTATTTTATTTTAAAGTTTCCTAACTTTTTTTCTGACATGTTTGTTGATATGCTCACAGTTACAATTATCATCCTGAATGAATCTTCAAATAATTTGTGTAACTAGGAAGGTTTCTCCATGTCCAGCCACGTTGTCATGGAATCACTTCTACTATAAGCAAATCTCAGTAATCATTCTTATTTATTTATTTATTTAGGGTTATACTCACTATATATGAGGATATCAATTTATTTTATTCCCTTCCTTTTGGCTGCTGAACTGCATGAGAGGGATACAGCCTTTCTTAAATCACCGAATTTGCACTAGCTTGTTCCAAGACTGGATTAACTTTGTTGAAGTCAAAATTGTCCTTTTCTTTTACATCTGTGTTCTTTATATCAGACTGCACATGCAATCAGAAGAAAAAAAAAAAATCAGCATCACACAGTAATGAAAAGCTTGAAAAAGACATTTTTGTTCATTCTAGGATTCTTTTATTTCCCCCAAAAAATGCTTACAGAAAGTCTTAATAAGCCAGTAAGTCTTAAACTTACTGTATCCGTAAGTTTGCCTACTGAAAAAACAACAAAAAGAAATCACTGCATTCAGCTGTTCATCCCTGAAATGCAGCACAAGCTTGCATTAGATTTGACATGTAATGTAGCATTACACCTGTTACATAACACAGCATGGTTGGCAGTGCTCAGCATAAGAGGTCAGAATTGTTAAATCAGCCAGAGCTTTCATTAAAGGGCCTATTTCAGCAGAATTGGTTGGGGGGGGTGGGAGGGGGCGTCTGTTTTCAGTTTCTTTTCTGAAAGTTCTGCTGTCCAGAGGGAGATAAGAATTAGACAGCAGTGACCTGAATTTCTTTGAACAACCAAAAAGTATTTTGACGGAGTTGTTTTTTGACACCTATGGGCATATGAGAAACAGCCAGCACTGCAATTTAGAGCAGTCTAAACTCTTAGATTGTGTACTGTCCATTCAAAATAATTTCTTGGAGTCAACTTGCTGCATTCTACAATCTACTGTTAAATGCAGGCTTTCACTTGAACAGAATATTTTTTTCTTCTTTTGGAGAGGTAATAGAGTCAGGTGTCTTTTAGCCAAAGCTAAGAGAAAGCTGCCCCTGGTAAGACAGTATTACTCACATAGATAAAGATTTTTTGTCCATTCACTTACAGAGTTGACACTTCACTTGACCATGGATTTAAAAACCCAGCAGGTAATTTTTAACTACTGCCATTACATAGGGTGATTGTATAGGTATGTATGGTTTGTTTCCAGTTTGTGTGCTAATGTCCATTTTAAAAGGAGTGCAAGGGTAGTGGAAGCCTCTGTGGAGCACTGCTTCCCTGGGCAGCCACCAAGTCTTCCCTGGAGAAGAAAGTGTTCGGSTACTTCAAACAGAAAAGGAGTGGGAAAGAGAGCACAAATGAGAGACAGCAAGAGAGATCAAGGGGCTAAAAGTCTGCAGATGAACAAAGAACAGCTGCATGGAGGGATAGAGAGCAGACAACCAGGCTTCACTGAGGGGGAGAAAGAGGAACTTGGCTGAAGTCTGTGCAAAATTTCCTGCAGCTCAGGAAGCTGCTAAATTGACAGCCCACTAACCTGATTGCACAGACCCACCTCCAAAGGYGAGATGGTAATAGGTCACAGAACTGGACCTTTTTTATTTCTCTCTGGTCTAGCCTAGTAACTTTGATTTTCCCTATGTAAAAAAAGTGAAGAATTCTAGTTTATATTCTAATGAAACAGATATTTTTTTTTTAATTTAAAAATCTCTTGATCTTCCTTGAGGAGCTCGCTTCAAGGAACAGATGAAGCCAAATCCACCTCAAAGATCTGGCTGACTCAGGGACCTGTCACAATAAACCAGTATTGCTTCCACATTTGCACACATTACCAGTTTTCTTATTCTTGTAACAGTGAAAAGAAAAATCTACATGAATACAAYGGTAAGATTGCTAGGTTAAATTCAGAAAGATATGCTTTCATTGTGACTCCTTTGATTATTCTGAAATGCACAGACTGGGCAGGTTAGCCTTATTAGGTCTAGGTTATTTATAYAGGTATTTCTGATAGAGCTCTTGCAATTCCGTCGTGATAGTCTCGAGTTAAAACCACAAACATTTGATTACATTAATCTTTCAGGTGTAGCCTGTTTGATGGTAAGGGAGTTTTAATCTTGTGGTAGAGAAAATGTTGAAAATCTGGAAATGATACTAAAAGCTTGATTTGTTTATAGATTATAAAGATTTGATGGACTGAATTTTCAGTTTCTGAATGAAGTTTTCAGAATTGCAGTATGTTGCATGTTGGAATTTTTTGTTGATATTATGAAATTTTAAGCTTCTGTGTTAAATAGGCTTTTGTTTCTAACATTTCAGGAGTGGTATGAATAAAGAAAGGATGTGTAGGAAAGTGTTTATTTTCAGAGGGAATACTGGAGAAAGAATGACCCTTCAAATTGATTAGTACATGAAATTCACTGTGTTTCCAAGCACCACACTGATTCTTTTTGCCAAATCTTGAAGCCAGAATCAATAGTTATTATGATTTCATAAGTGGAACAAAAAGAAAAGGTTTAGGTTTCCAGAGGTACATAGAACAGTGAATATATTTTGAAAGAAAGGGATGTTTTCTTTCTTATTTCTTGGTAGTGGTGGGAGTTTAATCAACTATTTTTGTCAGCATTCACACTGCTGAAAACTTTCTTAGAAGGTGAAGTTTCTCCTTGTACTACTGTAAGATGACTAAACCTCTGAGAAGAGCAGAATTTGAGACACTRTATTTCATAGCAACTACTACTTACACGGTTTCACTTTCAACACTGTGACATTATGAAGAACCTCACTCTTCCCTTGGCTTACATAAAGGTTTTGGCATCTAACTCCGTCTGTGTATAGCCACTAAGAGGAACAGACAAATGGATCTTGAGGACGGCCAAACTATTGAAAGGGAGATGTTTAGCACTGTTTTAAGTCCCTTGTATTTCACATGAGTTACAAGAATATAGGGAAGAAGAAGTTGTTGAACTGCAATCCTTACCCTTGTTAGTGAAGTTTAGAAGAGTTACTTGCCAATATAATTTAGTAGATTTGTAATAACAGTACTACTTTCCTGAACTCTTCTTCAGTGCCCTTGCTGAGCTATTGCATCTTGCTKCTGTGGCAAGTCCTTGCTTGTCAGTCAAATTGCCTACCATAGTCTGGCATCACTATTTATAGTTGGAGGAGTATCTGGTACTTTGCATGAGGTATTACATTAGCACAAATTATTGCTAGCTAGTGGTGACATTCACCTTGGATATGCCACATCATGATGTCATTTGCTACCCAAGGTACATGCAGTCTGTCAGATGAAGTCAGTTAGCACCTGGTGATCCCAGAACGATGGAAATTTCCAAACTCTAATAAGCCAAATGAATGTCCAATCAAAATTTAAACTACAGAAAATTCAGTTTGTTTCCTGACATTCTGAAAAGCTTGATTAATTCTTCACCTTTTGCACCATATTTTAAATCGCGTATAAGAGCACTAAACACCATTTTCAGTAAGAAATAAATATTTTAAAAGCACAACTTATCAGTGTATAAGCAAGTTAGTGAAAAGTATATCAGTTTATGAACATTTAATACAGCATTGATTCTGTAGAAACGGCCACTGTGCATGCTTTTTATTCCTAAGGAAAGATCCTGTTTCTTCGTTCATCTTTCACTAACTAGTAAACTACCCCACTGCGTGTGCCATTGCTTATACTACTTTTTTTATGACATTTTCATCCATGGTGTGAATTTCTCCAAGTATGCATAAACATTTCCCAAAGTAAACCAAAACAGCTTCTGATTTCTTTGGAGAATAAGTGTACAGTAAATGCCAGTTTGCAAGACACTTATCTGAGTAATAACTTCCAAGAACATCAACTATTGAAAGTGTGGCTACTAAGAGATGAAGCTGAGCGATTTACAATTGGAGACCTTGCACTAATACAGCTATATTACTTCAAGTGTCTGACCTATGTTGGTTATTTTTATGCTTTACTACTAATGGTGAAGTAACGTTTATATGTAACATTATCATAGTATAGCCCTGAGCTTGGATGGAGTTGTTTTCTACTTTGTATATATAAGCTTTATTCTATCCAAGAGTTTTCACTAGTTAAACTAATGCTTGCATTAACAAAAGGCCAAGGCATCTGCACCACGGACCACTCTACATGCAATTCTAAGTCCGGAACTACTGCCTGTGGCCACCTTTGGGCTGTGTTACGTAAACCAGTGAAGCCAGTGGCGTTAAAGTAGCGTTGGGCCGGTTTGTAGCAGAAGAGTGCAGGATGACAAGAAGTCCATTTTACCTGCATACTTTTTCAGTAGTAATGCATTATTATTTGACAGTTTCCTTACGAGTTTGCATGAAGTACTAGGAATTTCTGTTTTCCTTGCTCTTTCTTTGGCTTCTGCTCAGGAGACAATTACCAGTTTTAGATAAGTAGTTTTATGATTCTGTGAAGTATGCTTAGGACTCATTTTAATTGCTTCTTGGACTTTTTTTACACTTTGTTTTGTTCCTTTAACAAAAAGAAAAACCAGAAAACCAGAAAAGAAAGGAAAAAAAAAGAAATAAACTAAGTAATAAAACAGAGGAATCTTTTTCAAAATGCTGCATTTATAATTCTGTGAGGACTGGTAAGACCAATGGTTTTTGGCCCACAGCACTTATTTGTTCATTGAATGTAAAGCAGTCGCAGTTGTATTTCAAATTCATTTCTGTTTAGTATGCATATTTTATTGCTAATTTTTCTGCAATATGCTTTTTAGATATATTAGAGGAAACCATTTTGGTGCTTGCCTGATACTTTTGTGAATACAGTTCAGAAAATTTTCTCTTCAATATTCATCAGGATTGAAATGGATAAATCCCTTTTTGTAATAAGATTTGTGGATTTTTTTTACAAACAGAAATGCCATCATGAAGATTACTGATAAGGAGGTGTTCAATATTTTTAACAAAATATTAATWCTCAAATGCAAATTTCCCTTCAGTCTCTCCCTAGCCAGTGTCAAGTATTGTTCAAACCAAACTTTGAGATCTTAAACATTTTGAATAACCTTTTACTTCCTATTATATTTTATTTTACTGCCTCTGTACTTTTAAGTTGTTGATGGAGTCAAAGAAAATATCTTGAAGTCCTACAAAAAAAGATAATTCATGCTACTTTTAGCTTCTGTAAACCAAGAATAAATGATATCTCTGTACCAGTCACTAGCACTAATTGGTSTCCTTTCTTGAGAGCTTTAACAGAAAGACTGAGAAGAATGGACCTGGAGACCAAACTACCCTTTTGTGACTTGAGGTGATTCTTCCATGTAAGAGTTGAGATACAGGCCAGGAGGGTGAGTAATCTTATGATGTGGGTTATACCTATTAAATAAAATGTATTTTCTCTTGCAAGTCTTAATTTGATATAATTTTTTAACTATGATATAATTATTCTAATTGATTTTATACAGATTGATTTTGATTTCCTGGATGTACATTTCCTACTGAATCTGAAACTCTTCCACCATAGAAATGATTTGGGTTTGTCGTTTTTGTATTTTTGTTTGTTTGTTTGTTTGTTTGTTTGTTTGTTTTCTCCCCCAAGCAACACTATACAATGCTGTATTCTTATGATATAATGCACATCTCTTCCCATTGTTATAGATTTCTAGGGAGCCCCAAACATTTACACTCCTTTTGCAATGACAAGCTTCAAAGACTCTTGGTTGTCTCTTCAATTTTCTCCTGCTGTTTTGTTTTACTGTAGCAACTTTTTCCCTAGTTACATATATCTAAGTAGTTCTCCATTAGCATATTCAGCATGAAACTATTAATCCTAATTAAGGCTGATACAATGCTTCAAACAACAGATGAATAAACAATTGGCAATTGGGACTTTCTGAAGGGATGAAAACCTGAGATCCCACTTTACCAGAAGTACAAACTTGTAGGGAAATGTGTGAAGTGCAATACAGTAATGAAACTGGATCCAAATATTCCACCCAATGGCTAGAAGATAAAATAAGTGTGCAAAAGCTGTCAAAGAAAAAGTGTAAGAGGAAAGGGAGGGAGAGCCAGCAGACTCTGTATTGTTTAGTTTGCATTGGAGATGTGAAGCTGTTCTCTCTGGAACTCTTTTACAGAGGTCTGAGGTGTTTACGTATAGATTCATACCACTGGGCATTACTGTTCAGTTTCTACAGCTTCTAACATTTACCATTTTTTACTGTACAGGTAACAAGGATTTATAGACAGTGCCTTAAAAAGCATTTCAAGATCCCAGAGATGCACTTTAGCTCTGATGCTATTATGATATGTTTCCAGATCCTCAGCTCTCACAGGAGCAAGTGGTTGAAGGATGATAACAATTTTGCTGCCTTTACTTCCTCTGAAGATTTTTTCGGCATCGAATGCTCATCTCATCCAGGAGCCCTGGTGGGGGCTGCTATCCCAAATAAGATGGGAAAATGCCCTCAGCTATGCATCATCTTTGAAAAAATGTATTCTCTTTTTGTCCATAAACCTGTTTTTTCAGTTCCACAATGCATCTGCTATCCAAAGTTGTTAGCAATAGCACTGAGACTCTGTGTTAGGCAGAGCTTTGAAATGAAAAAAGTTTTAGCTTTTGTTCAATTCAGGAGGCCACAGAACTTAATAGTTTGGGKTTTTTTTAAAATATGTTTTAACAGAACACAAAAATAATTATTCAGAGCAAGATAACTCTTTGAACAGAGAAAAGTTAAACCTTGTCATGAATAAATAAAAAATTAATGTCCAGGGCCCTGAAGGCATTGGTAGCCCTGACGGTCCCTGCTCAGTGCCTGTGGCTGTCCTCACCCTGCCCACGGCCCAGGGCCCCATGTCAGCCCCCAGGGCCGTCAGCCCCTGCCCCAGCAACACCACAGCAGGGCCGATCTCCAGCTCCCCACAGGCCTGCCCTGCCCGGCCATGGGCCCCGCCAAGCCGGGCCCACCTGCAGGCCCATGTCCCGGCCCATCCTCGCCCACCTCTGTCCCCAGGGAGGCGCCCGATGCCCGGGGCTGGGGCTGCCCCGGTGCCGCCCGGCTGCCCCGCTCCTGGCTGGGGGTGGGACGGGCCCTGGCTGCCGGGCCCTGCCGGCACCCACCCGGGGAGCCCTCAACGCTGCCAGCTCCTGGCCCCAGGGAGCTGCCGGCCCCTGTGGTGCCCTGACAGATGGGAAGGCAGGTATCAATGATTTATATACCACAGTCTAAAAAACAGAACACCACTACCAAATATGTGGGAAAATTTGGTATGGTAAGTCTACAAAAGACCAATTATAAGAAAGAATTGATAAACTGATCAGAAATGCAGTGCCCTGACACCTTGAATGTATGAGAAAGACTTCCTTGTTCTGCAGACATTTTTCCTTTTCTCCAGTTTTGATATTTAGTGCAGAAACTATCATTGGCTTCCTGAGTTGCTATTAAGTCTGCAGCCCATTCTAGGTCACTAAGGAAATCTTTCCACCATCTCTAAGCTCAGCACTGGATCTGCTCTGTGTCTGGTGAGCTTTCACCTCCTTCTCCAGAATCTCTGTCCCAGTTCGGTTCCACAAGCCTTCCCAGGGGCATACTGCAGCAAAGGGTGCTCCATTCTCCTCCAGTAACCCCCATAAATTCCCTCTTCCCTCAGCCCTTCCAAATCTGACCCATGGAGCTGCATCCCAGACTAATAGAATTTTTCCCCCCCAAGGGTCAGCCATACCCTTTAAAAATCCTGAATAGACTGTGCAGTAGATTGATACAGTTCTACCATCTATTGCAATGTGTGTGGCAAAAGGGACGTTACGCACTACCAGGTAAGATAATCTGACCCGCCTAGAAGCAGGATCTATTTTTATACTTCTAACAAACTCCTTTTCCTATGCCCCTAAATCACCAGCCCACTTTTCCTGGCCCAGTAGGTCTGACTGTYGAGAATCCCCAGAGCTCCTTCGAAGAACATGATTTCCAAACAGCCCAGGATTTGACAAATTGGGGGGTGAAATAGCCATCACTGCTGCAGATATACTGCATATTCCTGCATGTGATTCCCTTCTGTAACTGCCCTGATTGATGAAAACATTCATGTTGTCCTGTATAGTATTTACACCTGAAGGAATGTAGGATTTACTATCCTACATCCTCTTTCTATTTCATTATTGAAACAGCTATTTTATTATGCTGTTTACTGTCATGCCATTCTTAATTGAGATTTGGAGAGAAGCCTGCACCACCCACCCTCTTCACCCCATCCCTGTGCCGAGCACCTGTGAAGTAGCTACATTTGAGGAAAATTAAAACCAGGAAAATTATGTACGTTAGGGAGAGGCTGAGCTTCAGTAAGCCAAATCAGGGGAAAAAAAGGTTTGCTTTTATATTTGTAACTGTGATTTATTTCTCAGTTTTCTGTTGGCTCCTACTTCTGTAGTGCCTGCTTTCCTGTAAGGCAAAGGCTTAGACAACCAACTGTCTTCAGGTGGACAGCTTCAGCAGCGATTCATTCCTATATTTTCCATTTTTAGTTTCACTGTTTTCCCTCCTTATTTTTCAAGGTCTTGAGTCTTCTCATCTAGGGTCTTGACTGAGCATGTACCTAAACCTTTTTGTTACAGAACACATTGATCCTGAAATAAGCTATTGAAATTTGTATGTGGTGACCCTAGCTCAAAACCAGTGTATGTAATAACATGACAAACAAGACAAGTCAGTTTTATAGGTGGGTGAAATTCAGGTCCCTTATCAGACATAAAAGCGAATGTTTAATGTGAAATGTTTATTACTGAGTGTTAATCATAGATTCCTTTTACAGTTTTGATGAGTGATGATTTTAATTAATTTAAAGTCCTCCTCCCCAACTATAAGGTAATGGTGATGAAGAAGCTATTTTTCTGTGCAGTGGGAAAGTTGATTCTGAAATCCTTACGAGCACAGAAATAGGTGTCCTAAGAGAACATGAGTCACTGCTGTCATAGGAGCCATACTGTGTAATATTTTTATGCATATGATTACAGGAATCCATAACTCCAAAAATTTGAATTAATCCATCTATTCTAAAATTGAGTTTAATGAAATAGCCATTCTTAAACACAGAAAATCTCTCTTTAATGGTTCGACACTGATCAAATAATAAAGAGATTGGATGTAGTTACATTCATGGTATGAACACGCCAGGCTAAATCCATTGGTAAATTCTATTACTGTGTCTAGCACACAGTGATGCAGATGGTGCTCAAAAGCAGACCAGCTAGCTGGCAACTCCTTACTCTGTGCAGGACAGGATGGGACAGTAGGAAGCAGAGTCAGAACTTCCCATTTCTGTGATGAGTTCTTCAGGCAGTTTTACCTACTATTTCCCCTGCTTAGGTTTGGGCCCATCCTCTCCCTGGATTTGCTCATGGAACAAAATATTCCTAAATAATTTTGGTTATTATGTTAGTCATATGTTTTCCAGAAGTTCATATACTGTGAATATTAAAAAAAAAATAAATAAATCTCTTGTCTAAGAGAGAGAAAAGATGAAAAGGATATTTGAAGATGTTATTTGAATTGTTTTTTAATTACTATTACTCAATCAGATGTACTAGAAACTGAAAATTACATTGACAAGATGATCTTGCACTATGATTACATAAAGCTGGGGGAGGAAGGGAAAAGTAAACAGAAAAAAACGTGCACAAAATTGAAGTGACAATCTGATACTGTCAAACGATCATTATATTTGATATGGATCATTTGATGAGATACAGGCCAAATTCAGCCTTGGGGTAAACAGATGGAATGCAGAGACTGGAAAAGTAAAAACAGATCTTTTATTTTCCTTCTTATTTTGCACTGCAGCTACAGATCTCTATAAAACGTATGAAAAAAAAGAAAGTAATTTTGTTTCTGGTAAAGGCTCAAGAAAACATGCAACTAATTTTCTATATTTTATTAGTCTTAGCATACAGGAATTTGCTTACATAATTTTCCAGAAAATATAAACTGGACTTTGTGGAAAACTTTCATGATATAAATAATTTTATTTCATTTTAGCCATGTAAAATATAGGTTTATAAATCCAAGAAAGTCATTGACATTCCCACTGTTATCAAGAAAGAGAGAGAAAAATGCCTCCAAATGATTACTATGGAAATGGCTTCCATAATTTTGAGGGGTCTGGTGAAACTGACAGTCCTGTAATTCACTAGGTGATCCTTGTCACATTCAGAAATGAGCATAACATCTGCTTTCTTTTAGGCATCAGATACCGTATCACTCAGTCACTACAACATTGCAAAGATAATAAAGTGACCTTGTAGAGACATCAGCTAGCTCTCTGAGCATTTTTAGATGCATCCCAGAGACTTGTATATGTCCAGTTTGCTTTAGTGCTCCCTAACTTGATCTTTGTTTACTCTTCTACTAGACACAAAGACTGGGGAGGGCTGGGAGCTGATCTCACCAGTGAAAAACAAGGCAAAAAATACGTTGTGTATCTGTCTTTCCTATGTGCTTTTTTACACACGGTCTGCCTGTCCATTTAATAGAAGGATGACGTTTTTCCTTGGTCTTCTGTTGCTGGTGTATTCATAGAAGACAAGCTTGTTGTCCTTCCTATCCTAATTTCATCCCTGTGTGCCTTGACAGTGCTTCTTTATTCGTCCGTGGAAGCTACTTCCCAATACYACTTCTATACACCTCTTTTTAGCATTTGTTTTCATGTAAAGAAGATCAATGCTTCCACAGAGCTTATGGCTTGAGTGAGTGGATATTACTTTTTTTGTTTTGCAGGAGTAAGTCATACCAACATCATAGTAATTTTCTTCCAAAAKAATTCTATTGATCTATTTCTGATTAATAGACAAGTAAGGAGTTAGCTATTTTAATGTTGATGTTATTATGAGGAAAGTTAAATCTTTTTGAATTGGTGGATAATTTTATTTTGAATGTGCTATATTAGGCCTGACTTGCCATTATATCTACACTTTGGAATTTTTAGTTAGTGACAAAAGGAGCTATTTTTAAACAAGCAATCAGTTAAAACTTCCTTGTCTAAGTTAGATGAATTTATGTATGCACTAATCTAATAAATGTCCAAAGAGTCAGCAGCATTTCTATTTTTTCTGCAGTTAGACATTTAATGAAAACAGCATCTGAAATCTTGGTCTTGAATTAGATAGCTTTTTTGCTTTAGAAGGGTGTTGACTACAATTTATTGTATGTTTCACCAATGAAGTGTAAAATCTTTGCATGTCGCATGATAAGATTGTTTTCTTTTTTGGAATTATCCTTAGGTCACATTTCATGGAAAATCTACTTCACTCTGAATCTACCAGGATTCCTGTGTTGGAGGTGTTGGGAAGCTTGAAAATGTTTCCATAGATACAAAGCAGAGCCATAGCAGCAGCGTTCARCCAGGTCATACAAGCGTTGAGATGTTTTTCTTAACTAGCAATGGGCTGTAGAGTTCTACCAAAATGGCTTTTGTCCCGTTCTTTTTTTCCCAGAATATTTTCACTGGTGAAAATTGACACAGTTCCACTGGTATCAATGGAGTTACATGAGCTTATGAACTTTAATGGTACTTCTAGATAATACTGCAAGGTAAAAGAATGCATTTACCTAAGTTTATATCCATCCACTCTGCCAAACTTCATTCAGTTATCCGCAAGGTGTTTTCTATATAAATGTTTTGGCATTATGGATGACTGAGCTTAATACCATTCATATTTAGTATAAAGTCACTTGCAGCAAAGAAAATGAGAATAAATGTGAAGTTAGGATAACTTATTTTTATGGAAGAACTCTGCTTTTTCCTTTATTTTCTCTGTGCTTTTCTTTTGCTGCCAACAGTTTCACTAAGCTCCCTTTTTTTCCTGTTTTATTTTCATGTTTACTACTTTTCCACCGCCTCTGTATTTCTTTCACATACTCTTGCTATCCTTTCTTTATCTGTATGTAATTTATAAATAGACTGCAGACTATTCCCTTTACCTCTAGTATGTCCTTGTGAAGACCAYAGGGACCTCCCTGAAATGATATATGAAGACTTGATACTAAAGTTCATAATTGTTGTTGTTACTGAATAGCTCTGCACTTCAGATATAGGCAAAAAGAAGTGGCTTAKATTTTGAGCTCTTGTCCCAGAATTCATTGATCTCAAGATAAAATGGATAAATAGGATGGGCCCTGGCTGCCAGGCCCTGCCCTGCCCAATGCAGAAGTCCCTGATCCTCCTGGTGCCTGGCCCCAGGGAGCTGCTGGCCCCTGTGGCGTCTTGACAGTATTGTTATCTGACCGCACCTGAAAAAAGAATGTGTTGTTGTTTCCATTTTACAAGTGAGGGATAGAGTAATACCTAAGGTGAAGTTTCTGAAGATACTTACAAATATTTAAATTCCAATTAAAATTGCTGAGAATCATGAAAGTTTCCTTCAAAGTAGGTTCAAGACTGGATTTTTTGTTTGGTTGGTTGGTTTGGTTTTGTTTCAAACTTTTCCTGTTATTTGTAAAATTGCAAGGCTTTTTCCAGCCAAAGTTATTTAAGGTGATCTCCATTCTGTTTGTAATTCTCTTGAATTGAGCAGGTTCTTCTCATTCAGCCATTGGTACCTGTTGACGCAAAGGAGGAGCAGTTTGCTCCTGCCTATATCTTCAGTTCCATGTCTGCCTTCTGTGGCACACTTTGCTCYTATAAGCTGCATGAGAATACATGAAATTCTGAAACTGTCAACAGATCAAAGTAATCTTTTTTCTTCAGATATGCCAGTAGCTCTTCTCAGGAATAATCACAACTTTACACCTTCTGCCTTTCTAAATTTAAACAGTAACACAACTAAAGGTAAAAAGTCTTGAAAGGAAGGAGGCTACAAGATGCTGATAATACATTTTTTCTATAGAATTTCAAAAGAGGACTGAAAATGACTGGAAATTGCTACAGGTAGAGTTCAGTAAATTAAAGAACTCTTACTATTCAAAATTGGGGGTTTTTTTCTTTTTTTGTGGTTTCTCTTGCTGTTTCTTATGGTTCCCTGTGGAAGTTCTCATCATACAAATGCCATTTGTTTTCCCCATCAGTTATTTCAGTGAAGTTGTTGTATGGAGTTGTTTCAACCTGTTTTTCCATATAGTTGTCTTAGGGATAGAACTGAATGTGTGTAACCTCTCCTGAATAGCGTATCAACATCTCACTTTTAGATAGAAGGGCAATGACAAAAAATACTYCTATTATGTATTTTAAACTCTTTTCTCTAACATCTGTGGTCGCGTAAATACTGATGGGTTAAATGGTGGGATAAAATGACATCAACTTGAAATAGGAATGAGTGCGTAAATATGGCAGTGTTACTTCATTCCACGTGGCCTATAGCTTTCAATTTAAAATTAGCAAAAAAGCATGTGAACATTGAAAAGGTGCATTAACATGTGCCCCTAGMTAAGTTACATTAAAAACCCTATTTAGTCTTTGCTAAGGAAAAGGTTCACCAGCCACTGAGTTAGCTTGATATCATCCTGGATTTAACCTTCCCACCCCAGCTGTAAAATAAGATGCAAGGGAGGGGGAAGAAAAATACCACCTAATTGAAATTGTAGTTTTTAGAAAAAGGTGTGCTAATAACAAGAATTTTTCCCTAGGGCTGGAAAATGACTGGTTAAGAGTTCRCGTGTATAAAGAGGTCACTCTTCTGAAGTTTTTCATTCCAGAGTATGAAGTAAATGAAAAAGAGCAGTAGAGCAAAGCAAGATAAAAACATGGGCCAGTGATCAGAAAGTTGATTACAATGTCAATAATGGTGTATTCAGTAATTTTTGCTGCCAAATATCTTCAGTACATATAAAAGAAGATGAAGAGAAAAAAATAAGCATGGAACAACACACATTGTTTATTTTGCAAAAAGCATATAGTAAACAACATACTCTAATGTTCATGTGTCAGTGAATATTTGCTATACAGCTTTACCTCAGGAMCTCTCTGCCCTGGTTCTGTCAAGTCAGACAATGCTGCCAATACATAAAGTGCAAAGAAAGAAGAAAAACAGGATTATATAGGCAAAATACATGCATAGTTATTTTTATATTGATTAACTTCTTGTTACTGGCTTTTGAAGTAAAACAGCTGAGCTGAAATATTTGTATTATGGTAGGTATTTTAATCAGATCAGTAATTAGGAATTTTCACAGCAGGGAAAGGGTGGCTATTTAAGTATTTTACACAGATTTAAAACTCTCTTGGCTAGAGGCATTAGAATTTTGTTCTATACATATATTTGCAAAGACACAAACCATTATATTTCCTATTGTGTTTTGTGGGGCTAATTATTACTCCTTGTTCTGTGTGGCTGTTGCTTAGTCTTTTGCTCTCACTATGCTTCTAGAAGAGTACATGAAAGAATGTATACCATAAGGAATAGAGGAGTGCCACCACTGAAGTAGTTGTGATGAAAACTGCAGGCAAAAATAAAGCACAGACAAGGTTTTTTGAAAATACGGAACAGGGTTTAATGACGACAAGGATGTCCTTGTCTGGGTAAACAAGAAAAAATTCTTCTTCTAAAAGTTTATTTGTTTCTAATTAAACTTTACAAAATAAGAAAAATATTGCAAGAAACTGCATTCTCGATTTGAAAAAAAAAAGAAAAACTCATCTTTTTCAAATTGGGAATGTGTTTCCAGGGCTATAACTTGGCAAAGTTTACTCCAAAATTTTTCACTTGCCCATGTGGAAAGCTCTGCACGCCGTCCCCCATCCCAAACTAAAATATGATAGCTTGTTTAATCAYCGTTACATATCTACCTTCTTCAGGTCATCATTCATGATGCTTGGACAATGCTATGTAATGTGATTTTATGTAAAAATCTGCAGCTGAACCTTGCTAGGTGTTTTGCACATATGCACAACAAAGAGACACCTGGTGACTCAAGAACTTTCCGGTCTTAGGTTTTCATCCTGTACATGTTTAAGTCTATACATAACAGTATTGATTTTAATTTGGGGAATTTCTAATTAAAATTAGGCATATAGATAACATTTTAGTTTTCATATCAAGAAGGGCCTCTGTTCTTTTCTCAGAGCTTACTCTATTCTTCATCCAACAGTACTTTTGGCCACCAATATGAACACAACATGTGACGTACTAGTGGGTGCATTTTTCAATTCTCAGTGCAAAAGAGGTCAAAGCACTAACTGTATTTGTCACCACGTGACAATAGTACCCCTGTGGGCATTTACTCCAGAAACCATACTATGTGTTAATTCTAACCCTAATATGTGTTAGTCCAAGGTAATTTGTTCATGAGCGTGTACCTTGAAAGTTGAGAGCTTTCACCTGATGAAGAACAGCAGACAGTATAATTCATGGAAAAAAGGTATCTTTCTTTTGTCTGCCTGAGAATCCTAACCCTTTTCCCCTTACAGGGTTCAATAAAATACACAGGGGAACTAAGTGAGAAGTTCAAAAATCAAGGGGGAATTGGGGACTCCAGCTGGCATTGACAGACTGGCAGACTGCATAGATTTCCCTCTTAAAGAAATAGAATTATTCTTCTCACATAAGTTTCACTTTTTCCACCCTCCAAACCGTAGGTGAAATATATTTGTGAAAGATTCTACCTCTCTGAGTATGTCTGCCCGGCTTGTTTTATGAAAACTCTCTACTTACCCCTGTAGTTGCAATAACCTCACAAAAAGATAGGACTAATTTCACTTGCTTGGTGTCGTGGTTTAACCCCAGCCAGCAACTAAGTACCACACAGCCACTCACTCACTGCCCCCCGCAGTGGGATGGGGGAGAGAATCGAAAGGGTAAATAGTGAGAAAACTCATGGGTTGAGATAAAGACAGTTTAATAGGGAAAGCACAAGCTGTGCATGCAAGCAAAGCAAAACAAGGAATTCCTTCACTACTTCCCATGGGCAGGCAGGTGTTGAGCCATCCCCAGGAAAGCAGGGCTCCATCACGTGTAACGGTTACTTGGGAAGACAAACACCACCACTCCAAATGTCCCCCCTTCCTTCTTCTTTCCCCAGTCTTATATGCTGAGCATGATGCCATATGGTATGGAATATCCCTTTGGTCATTTGGGGTCAGCTGTCCCAGCTGTGTCCCCTCCCAACTTCTTGTGCATCCCCAGCCTACTTGCTGGCGGGGTGGTGTGAGAAGCAGAAAAGRCCTTGGCTCTGTGTAASCACTGCTCAGCAATAACTAAAACATCCTTGTGCTATCATCAACACTGTTTTCAGCACAAATCCAAAACATAGCCCCATACTAGCTACTATGACGAAAATTAACTCTATCCCAGCCAACACCAGCACACTTGGCAAAAGAAGTTTTAAAGATGTTTTGATAGCTCTAATTAGTAGGTTTCTAGATAGGAGATTTCATTCTCTGTCCGAATAAAATTTATTGGATTCTTTGCCCTCATTAACTTCAGTTCTTGGTTAAATTTGTACAGTGATATTAGCAAAGAATAGCATCCAGCTTCTGGCTCAATATATTTTATTAGATGTCTCCAGGGCTTCAACTTTTCTGGGTTATTGCTAAAGCATATCTAGAAAAAGGAAAAAGAAAACTTACTAAAGTGACAAAGAAAGACCATTGCATAAAAATTTCCATTTTTCCTTGCTAAAATGGCAGCATTGCATGTTTTCTCCTTTGCAGGTCAGAGCATGAGATTTTGATCAGACCAAAATTACTTCTTGTTTGATTATATGTAACCAAGTATAGTGACGATCTATTTGTTCATGTTAACAGGAGTGGATGTTTTATAGACAAGTAAATTTCATGGAGCATTGGATATCTTTTCAGACTGAAAATTCCAGTCATCCATGAAATTAAAGAGAAAAGGGTTCCCTTTGGGAAGTTTGGCAATTACAAATCCTGTCCACCTCTTCCAATATATTTTCCTATGCAAACTTCTTATCACTTCTAATAAATCTTTTGGTATTGTATTTGTTAGTATTAGCACTACAACTAAAGGTGTGGTAGGAAGCCTGTTTAAATAATTCTGCTACTAAGAGTCTRCGTAAATTTCGCTCTGGAAAGAAATTTGCCATACGTTTCTGAGAGTCAACCATCATGCAAGGTTTTATCTGTGTAAAGTCAGTCAAAAATACAGTAGGGGTTGTATGGATAAAAAAAAATCCTATTCAGTGTTTTGAAAATGTGCTTTGCAAGGTCTCCTGGGTAATGTCATACTTCTATTTTTGAACAACTACAAATGCCTGAAGAGGTTCTGAATGTTTTATTTAAAGAAATGAGGGAGTGGTTCTGTAAATATTTCCAAAAAGGAGTGTTTAAAGTTAGTCACAAAGGTCTGTAGTTCAGACATCCATAAAACTCACCATATTTTTGAAGATGCTTTAAGCTCCCAGAATTTCTGTGATTTCAATAGGAACTGCAGCTGATCTTCATACCACTTTATTGTGAGTGTTGCATATCAAGCTATTTCCTTCTAAACCAGTTTAGAAGGACAGACCAACTTGGTGACCACATTTTCTCTTCACTAGACAGACAGATTGAATAAGATCAAGACTCACTCTTTAAGTAGAGCCAGGTTGTCAAAGGTACAGAATCAGGGCAAGGGGGCATCTTTATATGAAATTTTCTGATATTGTCTGGTTTTGGAGCCCTTGGAAAGGAGGAATTTTCCATTATCTCACAACAGGGAAAAAATTCACTCTTGGATACTGAAGAGAAGTATTCATATAAGTCCTACAACTCATTGTAACTCCAGCTATCAGCAGTCCATCTGTTTTCCCTACCGTCATAGCTCCAGTAGGTCTGCCAAGAACATAATGCAGTCTGGCTTCATATACGATACTGAACCTTAGCTTCCCAATGCCAAAGAGTAATCAATAAACCTGGTCAAAAGTTATTAACAAAACCCCTTTTTGWGAAAAAAATGCTTCCTAGTTGGATTTCAGCTGTTCTGTGTATTCCCCACACTAAAACAGAAGCTAATATGTCACCCTTTCTATGTCACTTTAACTTTTACATAATACTAGCTAAAAAGGTATGCATACCTAACTGTATTCTGTAGTTCTGAAGTGCATTTATAGGTGTTTTAGTGTTTCTGAGTGGATTCTTTTCTAATTTCAGTTGTGAACTCCACCTCCACCTCAATTCAGGCTGAAAATAGGTCGCAGAATGTCCACATTATCACAGGATGGAAGTCGTGTTCTTACCAGCCCTATTAAATAAGAAGTGCGTTTTGCTTTYTTACTTTAACTTCTTATATTGTGCAGTTTTGGCAGCCCCAAAACCCTCTGTGTTTTCCTGCAACAGCCTTCTCAGAGACTTCCCATTTCTTAAATGGAGGAATGACCACAGTTACAAGACTACCCCCATGCACTGCAGGGGATATGGTTTGAATTGCTTCTTCTTTCTTACTTACGTACAGAATTCCTTGAGTGTCAGTGAAACACAGTACAGAAGACTATATAAGTCTACAAACCCCCATTTTGTGGCCGTTTGAATGAAGTGTTCGAATGTGAACTTTGTGTTTGAATGAAGGAATTAAGTATTCAATACAGWATCCGACATTTCTCTACTCTGTCATTTTCTGTCATTATAGAAGAGATGGCTCCAGATTGTTGTATTTGGGGGRTGGGAGGTGTTGCAATTATCTTCTGTTAAAAAAAGTTGTATTAGCTAGGCTTTCTTTGTATTTCAGACCCATGTAGAAACCTTTCCATACTGAGACAGTCATTCTAGTGTGTATATGTATGCAGTTTGCTACTCATGGATGCCTATGATTACATTGTGATGGTAAGGTAGCCAAACTGGAACTGTAGACACTAACAATTCCATATTCGTGAAATATTTGTCAAATATATTGCTACCTTTCAGAAGTAATAAATTTTACAAACAATAATTTTACATTGTTGATACCTTTAAGGCTAAAAAGAGCTCAGATAGCATCCAGAAATTAAAATATCAGAGATCGTCTCAAAGGAGTTGAACTTTTTGTACAAAATGGGATGGAAGTGCAACATATGAAAAAAAACAGCGATAACATTAATAAAAGAGAAAGATATTTCTGAAAATTCCATCTGAAACTTTGTGATATGAAAAGTTTATAGTTGCTAGTTTATAAGTTGCTGGCAAGCCCCACAAGACACTGACATGGATCACTGATAATCATAGAAGACTTTGTCCTTTGTCTAGATTTTTGTGTTTTCAGGGAAGGCTTTTCATGCTTTCATGTCAAATTACTGGCCCCTTCATCTCAAACTTCAGATGCATTCCGATTACCTTTTTTACCAAAATGAAGCACCAGCAGGTTGAAAAACACTATGTGAAAGGTAGTTGTCCATGGATGGTAGTTTCATTATCAAAAATTTATGTTTTCTTATTTTCAGGTGTCTTTTAGAAAACATATTTGTAAGGAAACTTGTTAGCTAAAGTTGTAACCCCACTTCAGCGCATCCTAACCATTTGAAATCACAGGAGCTCTTGATGGGTAAGCTTCAGGGAAAACCCCAACACCATCACACATAAAACCAGTGCTCTGTATGTATGTAAGAACTCTGGAGTTGGAGAGCAGCTTGTCAGGTAAAATACATTTGTGCCTGCTTATTAGAACTGCTGACACTGAATACTGGAGGCAGGAAATAAAATAAAAAAGCCCCATGGAGTCAGAACTTTGACTAGGATAAATCAAGCTCAACAAGGCAGTGTACTCTGTTCAAAGATCTGTCCTCAAGTTCTTCAATTAACTTATGTGTATTGGTCAGCCTATAAGAAAACTTTTATTTTGTACAGTAGCTGTGTTCACATAAAATCAATAATTCAGGTAAAAAAATAGGAAACAAGACTCCTGATTGTTTCCCAGAAGAGGCCTTTGGCTTTTCCTTTTCAGTGTCTACATAACACTCCTAGACTAACCATCCTTGAGAGAAGAGCAATGTCATTTGCTTCCTCTCTGATTGTCTTTAAGTATCCAAAAGCTAGGCAGGCCCCTGCCTGTTAAAAAGACAACTGAGGTTTGAGTTTAATTAAGCAATTAAACTCTATTGCTTTGTAGTCTTTGAAGCTATGAACAGCTGCTGAAACTGATTAAACACTACGGCAAACCCTGAGGTGATTGATCAGTCCAAAAAGTCATTTTATGCCAAGTAAGGAACAAAGTGATAAAGATTATTCTTGTCATTATATAACAAACCATAATATAAAAATAATAAGACAAGTTGTTTCCACTCTCAGATTTTGAGGACTGGTCCTAAAGTTTCTTTCCTGGACTGTCTAGAGAAATGCTAGYAGAGAAATGTCTGCATTTACTAGCCTCACAAATTAAACGGAACATTCTGACATTTTTTCTTCATCAGTCAAATCGAGTCTACTTTGAGATGAAAAATCTGTTACTGAAAGTGTAATACATACCCTATTTTGTCTTGAATATTGGGCACACTATTCTTGGGTAATGTTAAAACTGAAACATAGTGGTAGTTCTCTGAAATCATTACTAGATTAATTAATCTAAAGTAATGCAATGACTGAGCAATGCACTGATGTTCAGGAGAAAATACTGAAATAATCAGTCATATAACTTGCATTGTTCGAGCTCTTTTCCAAACAAGGTACCCTGTGCAGACATTAAAAAATGCAACCTCACAATATCCTTCCAAGGCATATATGCATTTACTCTGTTATTTAACAGCTTGAAAAAGTGAGGCATAAATTATTTGCCTAGGTTCACTGAAGTGTGCCACACCTCTAAGAGAARATCTGCATATGCTTTTAGCTGAAGTGCTGTATTTTAAATATTGAACAATGCATCATTTCTGATTGAATCTGAAAAATGATACATCTATGTAAAAAACACCAATTTGCATATATAATATATATTGTACATGACATTGTATGTTTCATGAAATTATTTGTGCATATGTTGAAGTCACAACTTAGGTATCTATTTTAGGCAAACGAAGACTTTTTCAGAGACAGTGTTCATGAGCAGATGGAAAGAATGGAAAATATCTCCAGTTCATGTTCACGGTAGCAAGGAATACTTTATTTCTCCTGGCTGTGACTGGATGGATTTTTTTTCCTCTCAAAGACCTGAGAATTGCCTTTCTTTGCCAAATTGAATGAATGAGTGAAATAGCTGAGTAGTTCTTGGCTCCCATACCTCAAAGTTTGAGTTAGTTTTCATATCATCATCTTTCTCATGTTTTAACAGGTTAGATTCACTCAGAAACTAGCTTGGGTGCTGTATAGACAGAACTTAACGTGCTCCCAATAGAGAGATTAATTCTTTCTAATTAATTTAATGTAATTAAATACTAACTGCAGCTTCTTTCACATTACCACCTTCAATTTTGTGCAGCTTTTTGATCTCTAAAAACTGCTGAACCCAGAAATCAGAGAGAAGTATTTCATTCTCCTGGAGAAACTGACTGCTCATGGCTTGGACGGGCATACTCTTCGTTGGGTAAAAAACTGGTTGGATGACCGGGCCCAAAGAGTTCTGGTGAATGGAACTACGTGACCGATTGGTGGTCGTTCACAAGTGCTGTTCCCCAGGGCTCAGTACTGGGGCCAGTTCTGTTTAACATCTTTATCAGTGATCTAGAAGAGGGGATCAAGCACACCCTCAGTAAGTTTGCAGATGACACCAAGTTGGTCAGGAGTGTTGATCTGCTCGAGGGTAGGAAGGCTCTGCAGAGGGATCTGGACAGGMTGGATCGATGGGCCGAGGCCAACTGTATGAGGTTCAACAAGACCAAGTGCCGGGTCCTGCACCTGGGTCACAACAACCCCAGGCAACGCTACAGGCTTGGGGAAGAGTGGCTGGAAAGCTGCCCGGCAGAAAAGGACCTGGGGGTGCTGGTYGACAGCCGGCTGAACATGAGCCAGCAGTGTGCTCAGGTGGCCAAGAAGGCCAACGGCATCCTGGCCTGTGTCTGGAATAGTGTGGCCAGCAGGAGTAGGGAAGTCATCGTGCCCCTGTACTBGGCACTGGTGAGGCCGCACCTCAGTTCAGTTTTGGGCCCCTCACTACAAGAAGGACATTGAGGTGCTGGAGCGTGTCCAGAGAAGGGCAACGAGGCTGGTGAAGGGTCTGGAGAACAGGTCTTATGAGGAGCGGCTGAGGGAGCTGGGGTTGTTTAGCCTGGAGAAAAGGAGGCTGAGGGGACACCTCATCGCTCTCTACAACTACCTGAAAGGAGGCTGTGGCAAGGTGGGTGTCTGTCTCTTCTCCCAAGTAACTAGTGATAGGACAAGAGGAAATGTCCTCACGTTGCACCAGGGGAGGTTTAGATTGGATATTAGGAAAAATTTCTTCACGGAAAGGGTTGTCAAGCATTGGAACAGGCTGCCCAGGGAAGTGGTGGAGTCACCATCCCTGGAGGTATTTAAAAGACGTGTAGATGTGGTGCTTAGGGACATGGTTTAGTGGTGGACTTGGCAGTGCTAGGTTAACGGTTGGACTTGATGACCTTAAGGGTCTTTTCCAACCTAAATCATTCTATGATTCTATGAAACATATTGTTCTTGCTTATTTTGCTGCAGACCTAGCAAGATGTCACATGCTGTTTAACGATACCTAGAAACAYGTTGAAATATTTTTTTTCCTGAACATAGAAAGGCAAGTCTCTTTTGCAGCAACAGTTTGCTATCCCTGTAGATGTTAATTAGTAAAACCTCTGAGGTCTACTAGTCTAAATTGACTTAAATCTTTGCTCCATTTATGGTACCATATGCCTGATAGTGTTTTTTATCCTTGCCCAGCTGACTGAATTCAATCAACACGCTCCCTGTTTCATATCATAAATAGCTTCCTTTTTTTAACAACTCTTACCTTTCAAAATTCTTCAGGTAGGGTAGGTGCCGCTTAGAATTGTGAGTGTCACAGATTTAACCAGGGGGAAAAAAAAAAAAAAAAAGCTAAAATATCGGAGTACATTTTTAAATGTTGCTCACAGGGGGAATGGTATAAAGAAAAAGAAAGAAGAAATAATAAATAAAACATAGTAACTTAAGGAATTGTCAAAAAAGAACTTGAAGCATAGAAGACAATAATAGTTACACAATAAATAGTTCCCCCTCATAATTGTTATTCTCTACACACCAACTGGACAAGGAAATTATAAAGAAGAGTAATGTTGCAGTCTTTAGGTGATATGGATTTTAAGTAAGTGGCATGTTGCTCTAAGAAAGCATTTTTTTCATTTAAATGAGAAGGCAGGGTGAATAGTTGAATGCCAGTAAACAAATACTGACAATTAGGCTCCAATTATGTTTTAGTCTAAGCAAGTTTAAAATTAAAGAACAAGAAGTAACAGTAGGTGTCCCCTAGCCCCCCACTTTTTTATATAGTAAATGATCAGTGTCCAGCAAACATAATTTAGTGAGGGATTGGCAGAACTGTTTAAAGGAGGTGAAGACTCAGTCACCTTTAATTTACACAGGGTCAGGGCACCTGAATCTTTATGGCATCTTTGAAAATGCTAGCTCTGTTAAACAAGGTTGCAGATAAGTTTTAGTGCGAAGTTTTTGTCTTTCTTTGGATTTTTTCCCGAAAARAGGGGAAACAGTGGAGAAGATTTACATAAAATCATAAATTGGAGAAACAACCTAGTTGTAAACAAAGGTACAACAGCAGTAAGCAAGCTTGGTCTTTGGACACACTCTTGAAGGTATGTGTGCAGGTATGCATGTGTGTATGCRTATGCATAATTGGAGTACGTTACTTTTTGTATAGGCGCAGTGGTCAAGATACGTTGTATTTTTCTCCCAGAAACAAGTGATAATAGATAGKACATTTTCCATTATATTCTTACAGCATGGATAGCTAGGGAATGTGTATGCCACCATCGGACACGAGCATATATGATGAACACCAAATGTGCAGTATCACTTCCTGTTTCTGTAGCATAAAGACAGCAAAGGTATTTACATCCATTAATATGATGATGATCACATTCAAACTGATTCTAAATGAGGATGGAGATGTTGTATTAAATTTTAATTTCTGAGACAGAAATACTGATGTGTTTTATAGTCCCTGAAAGCTTATTTCAGAAGGGTTTAGCTCACTGTCTGTTTACAGTAACTTGAAACGTAGTCCTTTCAAACATGATTTTTTTCATCTTCTTCTAATCACAGAGAGACAATTAGCCAGTGCTTTGATTTAGTTTTAAAAAAAAAACCTTTGAAGAAYTATTCTGACAATTCAGAATCTTTCAAGACTGTCACAAACTCTATGTATCTACACATTTTATTTTGCAATATGTTTGCAGTTTATCCATAGCCTGTTAGTGGAATATTTAAAGGACTCCTAAACCAAAAACCCAACACAATATTCTTTAGAACTTCCAGTATTTTTTCTTACAGTGGAAGGCTGAAAGCAATACATATGATCTAATATAAAAAAAAAAAAAAAATCAAGTTTGATTTGTTTTTCATTCTACCCTGATTTCCTATTATTGGCAGCTGTAATGTTGAAATGAAACTGAACAAAAGTGTAAGAGTGCTATTTAACAGTGCTGTGTAGAGAGTTCCTTAACATTTACTATTTTGACACATACAGAGTATTTGCCTTTTAATACAATTATTAAAAAACAACAAACAAACAAACTTATGTTAACTGTACTTGCTTAAAAAGCCAGCAAATTTTGTGTAATGCTATTTATTTATTTTTTTACTAGAGGAACTCTGCTTAACATTAAAATCTGTAACATGTAAAATGTTAACATGTAAAATCTTAACATGTAAAATCTGATTTTGGTCTCAAGTGCTTGTTTAAACCCAAGAATGCCATACTACTGTGGATACATTTACATCTGGATCAGAATATGACTTCTGGAAGCTATAACATCCATCTGAAATTTTTGAAGAAATCTGACCTTGCCTTGTTTCTGGTCTAGTTTGGACTTGTTTCTTTTTAGCTAAGGGAAAAAAAGAAGAAACAAAGGGAGCTGAAGACTCTGTCAAATCTAAACCAGGATTTGGCCAGACATAGAAACAGTATCAAATGTCTAAGAGTGTGTTGTGGTTTAACTCAGCAGGCAGCCAAACACCACACAGCTGCTCGCTCACTCGCCCCTGCCCAAGTGGGATGGGGGAGAGAATCGAAAAAAAAAATAAAATTCGTGGATTGAGATAAAGACAGTTTAATAAAACAGAAAAGGAAGGGAAAATAATAATAATAATAACAATAATAACAATAACAATAATAATAATAGAATATACAAACTAAGTTATACACAATGCAATTGCTCACCACCTGTCAATTGATGCCCAGCCACTCCCTGAGCAGTGATCGCTGCCCTCAACCAACTCCCCTAGTTTATATACGGAGCATGATGTCACATGGTATGGAATACCCTATTGGCCAGTTTGGGCCAGCTGTCCTGGCTATGCTCCTTCCCAGCTTCTTGTGCACCTGGCAGTGGGTGGAAGCTGGGAAGTGGTTTTCAGCATGGGAAGCTGAAAAGTCCTTGGCTAGAGTGAACATTACTTAGCAACAACTAAAACATCAGTGTGTTATCAACACTATTCTCATACTAAATCCAAAACACAGCACTATAGCAGCTGCTAGGAAGAAAATTAACTCTATCCCAGCTGAAACCAGGACAGAGTGCCAGAACTGCTAATGCTTTGTGCTCTCTGCTAGCTGTTTGTCTAGAGTTTTCATCCCCAAATATATATAAGTTAGAGTACAAAGACGACACTCACACAAAACATGTCTGAAGTTCATTGAGTTCTCTGTGATAGGTCCCTAGGTGTCATTCTCCTACTTATTTGGCTAATATGCCTAGTGATAAACAAATGGTGAGAGAAAATATGAAATAGGTTTGAATTCTCTAACAGAGGTGGAGAGTTTATTGAATAATTGAAATTTCAGTAGATGAAAAAAAATACTGACCAGCTCCACATCTCAATCAGCCAAACACCTGTTTTTTTTTCTAGCTCCTTCTAGCTTTTCCATTTGTCTTGCATTCAGTTGGTTTCACTGCACCCACCGCTTTCCATCACGACTTTCTCATCCTATTTCTCTTTTCTGCCTGCTATTTTTGTCTCCACATTTCTCATTTGTACATTTCACTTTAACTCCACCATTAGCCCTTTCTCGTTTCACCCAATGAGCCAGACTGGGTTTTTTTTGTGCCAAAGGTGGTATGGTTTATTCTATAGAACCAGTGTAAAATGAACATAAAATGCTGCCTAATAAGTTTAAGCAGTAACTAAACTAGAAAACGTCCTGTTCAAAATTTGCAGCACAATGGAGGAGCAGTGCAGTACTATAAAAATCATAAAGCTTTGTCATAGTGTGAATATATACACTTAAAAAACCCCATAACCTTACAAATCAGCCCTTGATTAGTTTTTTTTTATTGACAGAAACCAGAAGCAGGAATGGCCTAGTGTCTTCAAACTGTACTTTTTTTTCCCCTTGGACTTTTTGCTATGTTTTACTTTGTACAATTTTTGAGAAAATAAAGAGGAGGAGGAGGGCAAATCCTCCTATATAAAACTGATAAATCTTCAGCAGGTCATCTTCAAGAGCACTGGAGTGAAATGAAGCCCATGTTTCTTTTCCTTTATATTGATCTAGCTACACTAATGGACCGTTGGCTCTGCACTCTGTTTTTTTACAGGGTTTAGTTGAACTTGCTTTCTATCTAAAGATAACTGCAGGTTGAGTAGCAGATGACAGTATTTTCCTTGACAATTTTCCATTTTCTTTTGCAGGAGAATTTTTCCCAAAGTAAATACTTTCTATATATTTATAATTCTTTCTGGCTTTGATTCATTTTTTAGGGTAGCAAWCACCAAAAAAAACCACCACAAAGAGCAGGCTACCAAATCCTACTGTCACAGTGTGCACATGATGGGTGCTGGTCGATCTGATATTTGAAATTTTTTACTCTGGAATCATATACTCCTTTGAATTATACGTCTTTATTAATGGAAATAAAAATAATCAGATGATTACTATGAACAGAGATTGGTTCTTTTTAAGCAGCCCTTCATTGGTATCGTTTTGTGCACGCTCTAATTCAATTATTAACCTACAGAGACTGTATAAAAGGCCAGCTAGTACAACCAGTGAAGTGTTGGATTTTTTAATTAATAGACACTCAAACAGTCACTTCCTGGGTTTTGTTTCCCATGGAATTATATGCATGCAAATGTTACATTTAATTGCCTGGAGTGAAAGCGCAAACCTCTTTTCTTAATTTTAATTAGAAAATATTTCCCCTTTTAGAGTGCCCTGTGAATACTTCATGGCAGATAATCAGAATTGAAACATCATTTGTTCTGTGCTTGCTTCAAAAGTGTTTCTGTGATTACRAATAAACATTTATACTACATTAACTCCAAGAGACTTCATGTGGGTTTGAGCATAATATTGCACTGGATTCTTTGCGAATGGAGATGAAAATTCCTGAGACACAAATTACTGGAACAGAAGACAGGATGGAGAAATAATATACAAGCAAATTAACTGCATTCTTACAGGTGTTTGGCAAAACTGATTGGTTTGTCTTTTTTTGTATCTTAGGTGAAAGGAAATGGGAAGTAGAAATTTTAACCTTGGAGGACATTCCAGTATTTATCTGTTTCAATTTCTTAAAATCTGGATTTCCTGATGGAAAATTAATTGTAGTGGATAATTTATGGCTAACATGAATAGTTTAGTTTGGTTCAGATTATAACTAGTTGGATTAAAAACAAAACTATAGCAAAAAGAAGTCAAGAGGAGCACGAAGTAAAGATAAATAAGCCTGAGTTCTGATAGTTGTGGGGGGTCATCACTGAGCATGATACATGTTGTCAGTTGGAAGGAAACAGGAAAGCAAAGAAGGATGTAGCAGCCCCACAGCATATTGCCCAGAAGCAGAGGAGAAAAAGGCCTTGCATGGTGCGCGTATGGGACTGCCTCATGTGCAGAAGCATCTCACTGTGCTCTACATGCTGTTGATTAAACTCTTGTTTAATAAGAACATTTGGGACCATAAAAAGACCAGTGCATAATCATCAGAAGGCTTCATCAACTGAGACATGTGCCAGAACTTGTGGTTTTATGGACCTTCCCACGATAATTGATWTTTAAATTGTGAGGCACTGTTTGTATTTTTTGCATGTGTACAGTCACCCAATATAGTGGAAACRCTACCATTTACATAGCGAATTTTGCTTTTATCAAATACTGAACTATATTTGAGTAGGTTTACATTCACTATTTCAGCCAATTAAGGTCAATGTTTCATGGAAAGCAAACATGTTACAAATGTGACATGAAATTTGCTTTCAAATTTAAACTAATGTTCTTGGGAAAAATGCATTAATCTCTTCAATCGTCTCTAATTATGACAGTAGTATCATAGTGTTTCTCTTCTATGCTATATTATTACAGGTTCTTCTCTATGATCAGTCTATGTTAATAGTGAAATTTTAGTGACAATTATTATGTGTTTTTTTCTTTATTTCTTTGGAAAGACTATTAGAAGAAAGCAACTGTGATTACACATACCTTCAATTTACCTGATAATTGTTTCTTAAGCATCCAGATATAATGTTGCCTGAGTGATTGTTTCTTAGGAAAAAAAAAAAAAATCCTTTTGAGTATCTTGTCAGAACCTGCTATGAATCTTCAGTTTTAGAGAAGCGCTTTTTACTCAATACCTTTGTCGTAATGTATAAACCTGCAATGCTAAAAATCAGTAAGCAAGCTCCTACCTTTGAAATTAAAGTATTTGTCCTTTCTGGAGACCACTAAGAGGGAAAGGATCTCTCAGGTCCTTGTCTCCCTTTATTTTATTGATTATGGACTGCTTGCTCATCTTGCTATGTCAGGTTTGAAACTGAGCTTTAAAAATTCAGTGGTAACTGTATTTTCCTGAGATGAAATCACAGATGAAGACTTTTTTCATTTATTTCTTTGCTATTAAATTCCTATCATTTTGAGATTCCATTAGAAAATTACCTTCTTCCTCTCCAAGTAGTTGTATATATAATTGATCATTATATTTATGAGGTRCTCACATTTTGTATAATGTAAAAACAGTAAATGTAAAATATAAACACTGTATTGAGATTCTTAAAAWTCATGTGAAACAGGAGAGAGAAGGAGGGACACAGATCCAAACCACGAGTTAGCAATTGACATGGAAGAGATTCATATTACTCCAACAGTGTTATACTTAGAGATATGTTTTCAGGATAGAAATCTAAATAGGCTTCTTAAATGATAGCAGAAATGAATTGAGTAAAAAAGTTTGAAGCGGTAGGTGTAGGCTGTCTCAGCTACATCAAGACAAGGCTCAAGAAAGACACTTCAAATATATTTCACTCTTCAGTTTTTGTAAAATAATAATAGTAATAGTAATAACAATAATAAAAAAAACCCCATAAGTTTAAAATCATCCGTCATGTCTTACACAGGCAGTGTGGGCTATGGCAGGCAGGTGTAATTATGCATTGTAAAACAGCTGCTTGTGACAGACAGTTTGCTTGCAACCCTGCTAAGAGAAAATTACAATTATCAAACATTTGATCCAAAGGGCTTGTGCTGTTGTTGTGAGGCTTCACAATACAAAAGGGCACTGATTTTATAAAGTGTGCTAGAGGAAGAACTACAGCCACCACACRGCATCCCAGCAATAGGCAGATTTATTAACCTCCCACATGTCTCCTGAAGAGATGTCCTGAATGAAAAAGGCAGTTCTCATAGCTCGGGTGCAGATCTTRTGTTCTCCTGGGTTAGGGCATTGGTGGATAAAAGGCAGCTAATTTTAGAATTCTCTCCAGGTAGTTTCTGAACTTGTTGGAAGATAGGGCCAGTGCTATTTTGCCAACAGCATCAGGCATTTATTTGTTTTTTTTAATCAGGAGGCCCCACTAACTAAAATTGTCAGTGTGAAGACATTTTCATACAATTGGCTCCCCATTCCTATTAGCCTCTAGAGGGCTACTGCATCATGTTTATAGATGCACCAGCAGCTTTTGTTAGTCACCAAAATAATGGTGACATTAAAAGGTATCAAAAGCTACCCAGACACCCTTTGACATTTACATCTGTCAGAAAGAAAAGAACAATTGCCTAAAGCAAACAGTTCTCTTCTCACTCCCTGTGGACCAATAAATAAGGAAAGGGATATGGCTTGTACTGCACCTAAAGGTCAGCACTACATGTGATTATTGGTGGGAGAATTCCACAGCTACTTAGATGTTAGGGATTTTTATGCCAAGTGCATCTTTTGTCACTACTGTCATGGCACAATTGAGGAGACCGGCAGTTTGGGGGTTTCTCAGTCCAGACCAGTATGGAAAGAACAGAGTTCTCACTACTCAGAAGCAAAAGGGCACCTATTGAACAGTTAGACTAATACACTTCAGACAGCTATTATTCCTGTGTAAAGAGCTAATAGCTCTGTGAATCAATAGGAACCCTTAAATAATCTTTAAGTGTAGCCTTTGGTAAAGAACTAAGTCACCATGCTAAGGAAATGTAATTACCAATGCAAGATGTATGTATGTATGTAGGTATTGCAGCTGCTGATACAGATTAAAAAATAATAAAAAAATTTAAGATATACCTCTATCACTGTGAAGCTACTTGGGATTTAAGAAACAGAATCAGTCCAGGTTGTGAAGCTCTGAAGTGAAGAGTTAACTTGCAAAATAACTGGAGCTACAAATATCCCTGCCAGACCCACCTGATCATTTGAATAACGCACTCACACCATCACCGCCATGCTCAGATTATACGTCATTCAAGCTGCTGTCATCTATCTCCTTCCCTTGACTGAGTTTTCCAGAGGGGAAAGAGGGGATAGCAGCAGCCCTCGCCCCTTAGCAAAAGAGATCACCTTCTTCAGTCAGCATCACTTGCACTCCTGCCTCCCAGCCCGGCAGCTGAGCAGTGACGAAAGGTGACAGAAAGGCAGTGAGATGCTCAGCAGGCGGGAGAGAAGGGAGGTGCCTGCATCCCGAACTTTCTAGGCAATTACCTCCAGATCTACTAGGCTTCTGGAGGGTGTATGTTGCCTTGCATTTATAATGTCATCATTAAACCAAGTTTCTTTAAATGAGTCTATCTTCCTTGAATATAGGTAAACTGCTAAGAAAAGACAGACGCTGCAACCTGTGTTTTAGTGACAGAAACAAGACATGATGAATGACACACCAGCGATGACACTGTTTTGTCTTGCACATATCCTGCAAAATATGACTAACTTCAGCTGCTCTGATCAATTCTTTGCCTTTTAGATATATTACTTACTAGTTGTCAGGGGTCAGCACAGGCTGGAGGGTGCCTGCAGGCCTGTAGGTCCATGCCCTCCCCTCCCTCCAACTTTCCTCCCCTCCCTGCCCCACTCCTACCCCTCTCCTCTGCCTCTCCTACCCTCTCTTTCCCTCTGCTCCCCTCCCCAGCTGGCGCAGTCCCACTGTGCCCCAAAGAGCCGAGTGGGGCAGGGCTGGGGTCCAGGGGGGTCGAAGGCCAGCAATTTCCAGGTGAGGCGCCGACACGGCGAGTGCCAGGCAGGTTGGGCGGTTGGGGTGGCAGGTCAGGGCAGTGAGGCTGGTGGCYGGGCCAAGGTCAGGGCTGTGAGGCAGCTCCCAAGCATGGCGGGAGGCCTCTCTCACCCGGCGGCTTCTGGCAGCCCCCGGCCGGCTGGGCTGGGCTGGGGGGAGCGCTGACAGTTGAACTCSAGCAAGGGCCCTGACAGCTGCAATATTTTACCTGTACCTGCCCTGGCCAAGCGTGCCAGTTGATAAAAATCTGATGATCAGTTCAGTCAGAAGCTGCCAACAGTTTAAGGGGTCAAATCTGGACTTCTGTGGATTGCTGATCTTAATGTATAGAGAGCGTCCAGTTAAAAGCCCAGAAGCACTGCAGCACTACTCCTACCTTAAAAGAGGAAAAGCTTGGGATGGAAAGTGATGCGGGGGGCATCAGGCACGCTGCGGCCCTCTTTCTTCTCTGGCAGCCGTTCAAGCTCCCGGCCTGTCCTGCGCCTCAGCTCCGAGCTGGGACCTGCCGCGCCYTGCCCGCCGGTCTGCTCGGCCTTCCTCCGGCAGGTCTGCCTCACGGCTCAGGCATACCCCTGCCCCAGGGAGCTTGTGGTGAGTGAAACAGAACCACAGCTCTTGTAAAACGAGCATCTTTATTATGATTAAAAACAAAGCATCAGAGGTAAATATGAATTGTTTTTAAAAAAATCCTCCCAACCTGGGTGTCTTACCCCTCAGGCAACTGTGGGTCCGTCAGGAGTGGAGCTCTTGTGCATCTCCCTCCTGCTGTGCCAAGGTACTCTCAACTACACCATATTCCTTTACGCACCAGGAGATTTCCTGAGGGAGGAGGGAGGGAGAAAGTTAACTTGGTTGACTGAAGCAGTTTAGTAGGCTATTTGGGGGACTAAGCTGCAGTTGCTAGAGTCAACTGATTGAGTATTGCTCCTTAAAGGAAAGGGGGGAGGACGAATGAAAGGTGGTATTACCAAGGACTCATCACTTCTGGCTGGAGTAGATGGAATCATAGAAGGATTTACCGCTGTTTCTCTGAGAGCTGAAATGCACAAATAGAGGAATACATGGAGGAGGATCCAGCAACCGCATTGGGAAGATTAGAGAATTTAGCTTTGAGTTACCTCCTAGTAGGCTCTTTGCCTATTGTCAGAAAAGCCATAAACTCTTGAGTTTATGTGAGTGCTTCACAGTGGGAACAGGAAAAAATTAGCAAGCCTAAAAATAAAATGTTAGTTCTGAGTGGATGTTTTAGTCTTATTTAGGTGTGTTACTTCCTTTTCCTGTCCTTCAGAGTTCCTGTCCTAGTGGAAATTACTTCAGTCCTGTCACAGTGCAAGTCCTTTTGGCATATTTTTCTCTTAATAATCTTTCTTGGAGCTAGAATTGTTTTATGGCCTGGTCTTAAGCTTCTTCCCCAACATGGTCACCAGATTTCACCTAAATCAGTTTATTTTTGTGCCMGTATTACTCTACAAGCCTCATAGCTCTTCAGGTGCTGTCATTCTGAAGATGGATGTTAAATGAGCTCTCTATTTTTACCTTGGACGAACTGGAGAATCTTGTAAATCCTCTCATCCATTTTGGTGCTATGTTGAAAGATGGGAGACAGGAAAACTACCCCTCTCTGATACTTCATTGAAATATATAATACACTATGCCAACAGCTGCCTTTAGAAGCCAGCAGTCCCTGGATCAGAAGATCTCTCAACAAACTTCTTCAGAACAACTCACTGTGTTTTTGTAGGCTTGATTTGTTGATAGTTAAACTTTTTAAGAATAGCTACTTAGACTTCTGTAAATAAAATTACATAAGGACAATTGCATAGGATTATAATTTAGAAGCAGAAAGAAGGTCAAGAACCTCCTTTAGGAAAATACTTCTATAGTTTCTATTTGTTAGTGCTCCTCCTGTGGAAAAAAAAAAAAAAAGTTGCCTGTTTGCTTGTGTCTAAGGGTGGGGAATTATGAAGACAATTTCAGGAAAGAAAAAGCTAATTTATTACCTGATGACTAGAATTATCTTTAAAAAAGTTTCTCTGCAGATCTGTAATATAAGTGCTATTGACATGACTTCTTTCTGTAAGGCAACTCTTCTGGACTATTTCTTGGGGCAGGAAACAGCAGGACAGCCTGATCTCCTGAGGACAGAGGGCCAAAAACCTCTCTCTCAGACTTCTGAAGTTACGATACACATATACAGTAGAATACTTAAGGGGCACAACACTGATGGGTACCTGCGGTCAAAACGTGGGGTGAAAAAAAAAAATGGTGGGAGTTTCTGATTTCCATTTCAAGCTGCCAGAGATGTTAGCTATTTTCTGGTTTTGTTCTTCATCTGTCAGAGCTGCATGTACTGCCACACCCTCTCTACCTCTCTTTCTCTGTGTCTTTCTTTCTCTACCACTTCAGCTTTGAGAGATAGCCTAAGTTACATCCTTACCATACATGGGAGCTGATTAAACTAATGAGGTACATTTTATTCTGGATCTATTTTATCTATTTTTGCAGCAACCACCATGCTGTTCCTTACTTAAAAGTATCCTCCATACTTGGACAAAAGTGGAGACATTTATGGTAAACTTCAGCATAGACCACCCTGTTTTTATTTAGAATGTCTTCACTGTGATTAGTCACACAGTCTGGACCATTATGCAGAAAATGGTTGAAATAAAATAAACACCCAATGCTTTTAACATCAATGTACAATCTTYATGGCTCTATACAAGCATGGCTATTAAAACTATATCACTCTCATACTAGTGTGTCATTTAGACATTTCATTAATCATAGTTAAATAGCTATTAAAACCCTTCAGATGCTTTCTGAATTCTCTGAGGGGCTTCTATGGTTTTCTTTAGATATTTACGGTATATCCAATAAACAGTATTGTGTAAATTCAAGGAAATGTCACTACTTATTAGTACAATAACATAAAAAAGAGCTTTAAATTAATTACATGAGGTGACATGCCAGGAGTCTGTCAATAGCTGAAAGACCTAGGGATGAGTCAGGAGTACTAACCAGTTTTGGTCACATACTCCCCCCATCAGACACATAAACTCCCCCTTGCCTCCMAAGAAGCATTACTATGGTACGGAAGGACCAGGCCACAGTGAGTGAAGTACACTGTCATTTCAGTGTGCTTGTTAAAGCAGTGTTACCCACTTTAAGCATCCTGCTCTTTTGAGTTATTAGCTCTACTTTAACAACAGATGATTAGTAAGATAAGTGACTTAAATTTGCCCCTCATTTTTGTGCTCCCAGTAGGCTATGTCATCATGGCTGGGGGGCCACATCAGGGTCTCAGTGACAACAGAAAGCTACAGAGAATAACTTGATTTCTACTGAGGGATTGCAGTACAAGTACTAAGCAGCTCAGCGAACATGCAAGTATGAAGAACCTGTGTGAGACAGTGTCTCATGACAAGAAGGTTTTGCTTGGGAAAGGATTTATTCTGAAGTCAAACCACTAAATGTCTGTGTAAGTTAGAATATCCAGTGCGTTTTATTACAAACTAAAAAGTTCCATTCAAGACTCATTTATCATGTGGAAAATATTTCTCAATCATTCTAATATTTATCAGTAAGCCTGATAAGTTTATGACTTTCTTCCATGGCTTTGTAAGGACATGGTCAACCACCTACAATCTTGTGTATTTGTTTATTGCCAACTACTTTTTCTGGCAGACAAATCTCTTTAGGAATATTTATATGCTGACACCTAGTGGCTTTAATTTAAATGTTGCCGGTAGATAGCCAGTGATAAATTACTTCATATCCTGTCCATTTCTTGGAAGTAGTGGTTTGAATTCTATTGGACATGTATTTTTTTTCTTTCTTTTTATTTTAAATGAATGGACACCTGTTTGAGTCATAATACTGAATTGGTTTATGTGTTACATTAAAGTTTATTGATATTAATTGTGCCTTCAATGAGCATAAAAACATTCAGACATCTTTTTCAAAACCAGTATTAGAAAAGATAATTATGTGTTTCAGACTTTTTTTCAGTGTGTATTTTAGTCTAGCAGAGTCCTATTCAGTCCAGAGGAATTCTTCAAAAGAGTAGACTTTATAAGATCTGATGACAGGTTATTGAACTGTAGGATCTAATATTTTCACATCTAGTAATTAACAAGGTGCAAACACAAGTAACTTTGTTCCTGTCYAAGGGAGACCGTTTTCTTCCACTTAAGGTGAAAGTAAATGTCTCATTTGATTCAGGGAGTGGCGAAATGTGTTGGGTTGACATAGATCCTCAGAAAAAATGTTCATTTGAGCCTGTTGAAGTTTAGAGCTTGGTTTAAATCTCTGGTTTTTGATAACTGAATTTTTTTTCCCAGTATGTACCACATTTTAAAAAAGGTCTCAGGTATATAAGCTATCTTAGCTGTAATGAAGGTTTGCTACAGGTAATAAAATGAGAAAAAAAAAACAAAGTAAAAGAATGTTTCAAATATTTACACGCAAGCTTACTCAGAAAAATAGTATATTCAAGCAGCCTTTATTGTGGAGGGAGACTGTATGCTGGAAGTCTAATTGGTTTATTATGTTAGTGTTGCTGTTGTTCTAAGGGCCAAAATAATTACTAGACAAATGGAAAAAGTATAATAAAACACATTTATTAGCTAAGAACCACATTATCATTGAGAACTATTTAATATTTACAAGGGTTTTATTCTTTATTGTTTTGTACTACAGAGAGGAGCAAGATAATGATTACAGTAAATGTAACTTGATAAGTTTGTTTTATTTAAATACCCCTTAAAATCCTATGTAGATTATTTCCTACTTCATTAGGGTTTTTAGGGCAGTGTAAATATTCCCTGTTTTCTGTTTGAGCCTGAGTTTGAAAAAAGCCCAGCATGAATTATTTTATGATAATAATAGAGATACAGTGTGTTCATTTTATATAAGCACTTTTGAATACTTGATCAAGACTCAGATCAGTCAGCTGGTCTTCTAAAACTGACTTACACTCTATCAGGCTTGCCCTCTAAGACTCAACTTCTTTTCCCTGAACACTGTAAACCTTTAATTTTAACACTGAGTTAAAGTCCTTCCAAAATCTTAGTATGCAAACTAATGTTTGGATTTATATATTTTTTTCTTTAAGAAACTATATTGTCTCAAGTCTGACTGGCTGGAGCTGCTGAGAGAAATGAATCTGTATTTCAGTTAATAAAAGTGCAGACCTTCACAATTTGTCTCTCGTTTCCCTGTTGAAATTGCATTGATATTGAACAACACTACATATTATCTTCAGCTACAATTTTGCTTCCTTTTAACATCACACCATGAAAGTAGTACAAATAGCTAGTTCTTTATTTGCTCATCAGTCTCATGTTTGGTCACAGAGGAAACACAGACTTATTACCTATGTTATTCCAGTGACGAGCTGGTAGAAAGACAATTTTAATAGCAGAAGATCCAAAAAAAGCAGAGCTTCCTTTTAGCTATAGAGGAAAAAGAACACTTTTCCTGACCATGGCAAAACCAAATTACTTTCAAAGTCACATATTGCTGCTCATCATTATACTAATAGAGAATCTTTTATATAGAATTAAAAACATTTGAACTACATAGTAGTTTTCTCTGACTCACTGGTACTCCTCCATTTTTGAGCTGAAAATGCTGTATGAGAGTCATGCCTTTTTGTAAATTTTTTTAAGAGACATTAAGTGTTTTGCAACCAAATAAAAATCAAAATTAAAAAAAAATATTTTAGAACAATAATATTGTTTTGCAGACATAGTGAGGCTTAGATACTTCCTCATGAGAGAAGAAAACAATATGTTCCTTAAGCATCTTCTAGATGGCACTTCTTCTCAGAAAGACATGAGAAATCACTCCTTTGAAATAATATGTTAAACAGCTTATTGGTGACTTTAAGACTTTAAGTCTAGCAGAAAATGTTCGATGATATTTTGCTTTTTTCAGTGAAAATAAAGTCTTCCATACTCAAAAATTTCTGGAAATGCTTTCAAGAAAATGCTTGTTTCATTTGGTAATTTTAAATCTTAATGAGAGAACTGAAAWTCAGAAAATACACTAATCCACACTACACAGATGAAGTTTTTAAACCTCTCTCATTTTTTGTTTTCTGGAGTCACCATCGTGGTCTTCATGAGAAGAAAACAAATAAAATGGAGGACGTTTTTCATCCACAAATCTGGTGTTCATAGAATATGTTTTTGTTCTAAAGAAGGCAGAGTCTGTGATATTGATCCAGACTTTAGTTAATCCTTTTTGTTGCAGAGGGACTATCCTTTGTAAGACTGCCATTTCTTCCTTTCAGATCTGTACCTATTCTCCTCCTTTTTTCCTCTTTTCATTTCTTACTATCCTTCATTTCTAACTACAGTTTCCAAACCTAATACTTATGGAAGATTTTGTATGCCAGCTATTATCCCCACCTTGCCCTAACTTAGCTTGAGATTTGGGCACCTAATTAAAATGGATTTATATTTTCTACATAGAACAAAATTTGTTGCTTTGATATTCCTGGTGCATTTTACACCCCTATCAGCACTGTGCAAACCTTTCTCCTTTTGTGATCCYGGATAATCAATCAATTTATCAATCAGTTGGTGAATTTCCACTTGGTGTCTTTCCTTATTGCTTCACTCTCCTCCTATGTCCAAAAGTCCATCCTTAGGAGTTTCCCTTTCCATTTTAACTCAAAGAATGTTATATTGTGTTATATCAGTAAAATATTAAAATTATATAGAAGATCATGGATCTGATTTTCAGATTCAGACTTAGTCAGAGGTTCTAAGGTAAAAAAGTGGTAGATTCCACAATTTCCACATTATAAGAATTCTTCACCATCTTTTGAGTCTACACTTTAAATGTTAAGTACCTGGTTAAGTACTTGGCTGGAATGGGACATAAATGAGCTCTTTACTTTGCATTTTACCTTTTTTTTTTTGCATTTTTGAACATCATATTTTCAGGTAGTCTCTAAAATTTAGCAATGGGATTGACTTAAGCCAGTGCCAATGCCCCTTCTATCAACATGTTCCTGAAATTATATTCAGAATGTTTTCCAAACTTGAATGTTTTCATAATTCAGTTTTACTAAATCTTTCCCTCCTTAATGTGAGGGTAGGTGTGTGTATGTGTGTACATATATCATTACATTAGATAAATAGCCTCTATTGTTCCATACTCCGATTTGCAGCCAAGGCCACCATTACCAAGCCTCACAAAGCCAAAAGAAATTGTTTCCTTGGCAACAGGAGCCATGGAAAATCTCACAGAACACCTGTCTTTTCTACTCAAAGTTCATTCTGCTAGATGCTGGAAAACTGGTTTTCTACTTCACTGTCTGACTCAAAATAGATGAATTCTGATGAGGGAATATAGCTACATCTGAAGACCCATGGTAAACAAAGAAAACTGACTGTGTCTCAAAGTATTTGACCCTTTTCTAGTTAACAGGGATTGACATTTTACCAAGAGAGCATATATTTTCATCAGACCTCTTAGTGAAATCTTTGGCAGTCAGTAATATTATTTAAACTTGAAAAATCCAGCTAGGTGTAGTAGGAACTTACACAGTGTGAAATGACAATGCATTACTGACACTGCAGCTCCATTGTCACCCTTAGGCTTTCTCATCAGCCAGAATTCATAATTCATAAAGCATAGTAATATAAAAGGGCAATGTGCCTGAGTGCTTGAGAAAATTACTGTCAACTTCTAAATTTTTAAAATTATACATTTGCTTGATTGGTTTGACTCTTTAAAAAATTGAGGCTTTTTTTCCTTTTTTTTTCCTTCCCTTTTTTAAACCTCCTACTAATCCGCAATTGTATTATGTCTAATAAATCAAGGTTTACCATACAMTATTCCTATATACTATACTGTCTCTGTGGTGCTATTTCTTGGCTCTTACTGTACCCCAACCTCTGTTGTAATTATTGTCCTCTGTTGTAAAGTATTCCTATTAAGAAGTTTGGGTCTCAAAAGTAGTTCTATTAACACACCAAAGTGCATTTCTAAATACATTTCTGAGGAATTACCATTTCACATGCAAGGTGTTACCTAAAGGTCTCAATATAGTTATAGGTATTTCTCCTCAGAAGGATCTTGCTTCAGCAAAGAAATATGTTTCAAGCCTTTTATATATGCTGGATAAAAGCCAGAATAATTATGTTTTATGGATTTTCTGCAGGCATCATCATTATTATTTGTTATTTGTTCAGTCAGGTCCACCATGTTGCTAAATGTACTTTAATTATTACTGTGAGAGAAAAGAATGAAATGTGTCATACATTTCATTCTAAGTTTGGTATACATAGGATATTACTTAAACAAAAAAGATGTTTTGCTGACACAGTCATTATATTTTGCTTATTCTGACTTCAATTCCAATGATTATCTCACAGCTTTATGGTCAGGCACCTTCTGTTCACAAGCAGGTAATTCTCGATAACCAATGATGTAGTGGGAAGCACTAACTTTCCTGTTAGCCAGAATGTTATCACTGTTGATAGTTTTGGAGCTGTATGACTTGTTAACTGGGGAGGTCAGGTCTTAACTTTCAAAAACGGTTTGTGCCTTGGTCATAGGCTTGAACCCAAAGCCTATTAATTTCCTGTAAACCTGAATAATACCAAATCAGATTCCTGCAGCTTCTCAAAGGATGATTTAGAGCGTCTAATTTGGGCACTTGCTGTGAATTGCCTTCTGGCAGACTCTTTCTATGTTTCTCTTTACTGAGTAGCTGCAAAGCTTTGGAGACTATCCTCTTAATTTAGGTGCATGAGTTATTTTGCCTAAGGCTAGATGGGGAATACTGCACTGGGAACAGGGTTTGACCACGCAGATCTAAAATACAATTCTTCTCGAGTCCCTTGTACCCGGTATCCTGAAAATCTTTGTCCTTATCTGAACTACATTAGATTAACTTTTCACTGATCAGTGGAACTGACTGTGATTGGAGTACGTTAAAACACACAAGGCTGCAACAGTTCACGAGTAGGGGATCTGGGGTGTGTACAACTTTTTTTTTTTTTGTTTAATATGACAGTGTAGTTCATCAGTAAAAGTAAAGATAAAATAATGAAAATCATTTCCATTTGTGATTTTTGTGGCATCTCTACATAACTATAAACTGGAAAATAAAAGCTTTGTCCAACTTCAAAATTTTGAGTTACCAGAAATTAGAAAGAATTACGTGCATAAAAATCAGAATAAACATGAACATGTATATTCTGCAAAAACACAGAAAGAGATTCAAAATACAACCTCTCTTTAATTTTTATCTTTCATAGATGGTGCATTTCCTATTCTGCCTTACAGAAGTTGCCATATCTTTTTGTGAGTCAAAAGCAGGAGCCTTGTTGTGATACTGTTTTCAAAGAATAAGACACTTGATTCTTTTCTTTCAAAGCAGATTTTTTCAGTCAGCTATGCCGATACCTTCAGCAGCACTTGACATATGCTCAGGGAAAATACTTGGTGACAGGAAAGTCTGGCTCTGAGTATCAGAAACAGACACAACTGTGCTCTCATTTACCAAAAAAATGTAAAGGTTCTTACCTTGCAGTTTACACTCTGCTGTCGTGCAATAATTCTTTTCTGACAGAAACACAAGTCTCTGCAGATATCAAGATGTTCAATCCTTTCTTTTTTTCCACTGTTTTCCTCCCTGCCTCCTTTTTTTAGCATCTGAATGTAATCACAAATGCAGAACTGTATGACTCTCATAATTTAATAGATTCAAATCTGTGTCATCACTATGCCCAAGCATCCAGTTGCAGAATAAATTCTCTTAATTATCCATTTTTATTAGTCTCACAATCAAGCTTTTTTATTTGCTATGATAGAAATTACATTATTTAAGGTCAATTAATATTTCATACTTTCATAATGTGTAATCGCACCAACATCAAAGTGATGTAAAGCATGTTCTAGGAAGAACAAAAAGTGTCAAGCAATGTCAATAGAAAATAATCACGATGCCAAAACTTTTCAGGTATCTAATGCTCACAGGGACCTCTGTGATTAACATTAAGATAAAACATTCAACAGGAAAAAAATGTGATCAGTTATTTCTTAGATAATGCAAGAATCAGCACCACCACTGGCTTGTTATAACAATAGATTGCATAGCTGAAATATCACTTTCACTGATTATGCAATTAATACTTTCGATGAAGGGTGCTTTGAGACATACAAATTAGGAGCCAAAGTGTATTTGTGAGATGGCTTTCAATAGGAAGAGCTGTGGATAAAGAACAGGTGGCTGACTATATTGTGTGTGTTATCTATATAACGAGGTAGATGTTGATTCTTTATTTTTGATTCTTGAATGCAATGGCTATCCTGGGGCTAACTTTAAGTATGGAAGAAATTAATGGGCAATCTAGACTTCAGGACAACATCCAAGAAGACAGAAGAATTATTCTTTAGCAGCAGTCTATGAGTTATGAAAAGAAGGACATCAAAAGATGAACCTGTGCAGTTAGAATAATCTGTTTGTATCAGATGCAGTTTTGGCAGCCTTTATGCTAAGCCACTCTACTCAGGAATGTGAACAGTTGAAGTTTTAAAAAATATCCACCTCAAAATGGACTGTAAAGTTCTGGTAAGACTATTTAAAAACAACAAGAATAGTCTTCAGAATCAAGTATTTCTGAAAATGTCAATAAAATTTGAATCTAGATCTTAATTTTTTGTGTCTCATACAGATCTAAATATTCTTTATTTCTTTAAAAAAACCTAGATTAATATCTAGTGTATGATGCTTTTTGTTCAAGCCCTGATAGCCCATATAAAATTTGCTGTTAGTTATCACTTGGCCTTAACTCTAATTAAAATAATGCTTCCGAGAAACCTATCAAACAAATCTCTTTTTACAGAAACAATGTGAACTACAACATCAAGCAAACTACACATTTAAATAAGGTTTTCTAAACTCATGTTTCAGGTATCAAACAGTTTTTGAAATGCCTTTTTTTCACACAGTAAGGCAATTGAGAACCCTGAGATAACAGACACCAGACTGAAACGTAAGGAGGCTGGGAGCAGGTGATTTTCAGAGCATCATTCTTTGACACAGAGCTCAAACCTAAGCTACTCCATTGGAGGACATCTCTTGGTTTTGTGAAATGTGCATCATCATTAACATTTTCTTAAAGTTTCTGTATGAAACTCATCTCAAAACAAAACACATTTACAGGAGGTCTTATGAATTGCATTAAAAATACAGAGGGCATGGAAAAGTGCTTTTTTTTCCCCTTTCAGGTCCTTTTATAACAATACTGTAGCCTAACCCACAGTGAGGATAGCCTTTATTGTAAATATGTATTCCCACAATACCTTTCTGTGAATGGCCATTTTAATTAGCAGAAGGCAAAACAAGTCTGTGCTCCTAAGAAGATATGTAGTAAACTAGTGCTCCTTTGATTTGGTAGGTACCTTACCTATTTTGTTTTTCTCTTTTTCTTTTGCTCTGACTATTTGCAGGATTAACTTTTTTCCCGGGGAGTGGTGTAAGATTAACACGATTGCTGCCAATCTAGAGTATGTTAGAATCCCTGAGTGAGAAGTACTGCATAAGTGAGTAGTAATATTGGTTGCTGTGATGGCTTATTGAAAATGGTTAGGGTACAATGTCTTTGTTCCTACTGGTAAAAATCTCTGTGTTAATTATTATTCATAGCCAGAAGGTGCAATCAATGTAATGTGAAACACTTTAAAAGGGGTGTTTTTGAACTTTGTTTTTAGCTTGCTTATCCTGTGGCCCTTTCTGAGTGGTAGAACTGTAAAAGATGACTGAGCTTTCCTGCACAGGGATTACATTTATTTACATGTGTAAAGTTTGCTGCCCATTGATCTGTGTTCCTTGAGCCTTACAGCAACTGGGTCATACATGTCTATAGCATCAATGCAACTCCAACAATTTAACTGGTTACCTAGACAAATACCTGTGACGTATTGTTACTTATGACAGCCTGTGTGTTGCTCTGTTAAGAAAAAATGCAACTCTTAGTGACTAGAAAGTTATTCCCTGTTAATTGTCCGCTTTAAGAACTCTTTTCAGTTCTTGAACTGTCTCTCATAATAGATAATATAACGTAGTACTCGTTATTTATAGCTTCTCAAGATTAATTGCCCTACTGACAATGAGCTCATTTTTTGTTTACTATAGAAGTGAAACAATTGACCCACAAACATTCGCTTCATAGAAATTGCTTGCTTAGTTATAACTATAGCMTTTCCCTGGAATATTTCCACTGATTTCAGTGGAGCTACCCCAGGAATTTTCCCTGTATATTCAATCCACCTGTCTGAAGTCTGTGTTGAATTTGTAATCTTGTTTATATTTTGAAAAAGTCTCAGAGCAATAAATACTGAAAGTATGAGATTTGTGTGTGTGTGTGCATGCCACAGAGTAAAAAAGAAAATGTACTGTCTTTTAATTAGTAGGAAGTGGGTGTTTTTCTGGTTCTCTTCTTTTAATCCTTATTATTGTTACAAAATGTACTAATAGCCTGACTTGAGAACTGTGTTATAGAGGTCCCCTCAAACTCCCAAATATTYTTTGCATTCTTGTTTTCCTGAGAGAAAAATAAATCCAGAGATTCTCTGGAAGGATATCTTCCTTACAGCCTTCAGAAGACTCCTTTTCTCCTCTGTATATCAGAGTACTCTGCAAGTCTTTGTTTCCACTTAAAACAATAGCTGCCCCTCTGAGGACTGAGAGGAAAAGCAGAAATAACAAAATTTAGAAAACATGTGTTTCTGCATCTTGGCAAAGAACTTACCTAATCCAAATGTGATTTTAGGTCTGCTTATTATTAGTTCCAACACACTTGTTTTTCTCTCTAAATACCAAAACCCAGCATAATTTAGGACCCTGATGTATTCTGATGTACATAAAATATTTTTTCCAAATGCCTACAGGTTTCAATTCTGCAGCTCTCCATCTGTTAGGAGAATGTTTGTGTTACTGTTTTATTATTTTTATTTATTTTTCAAATACAGCCCCAGCAGCTGTGCTCTCAGAAAGACCTAAACTGTCACCAAGTTCACTGTCAAACATTAAGAACCTCACAAAAGAATTGTATTAATTTTATTTCATTTATGTCTTGCTTTTTGCATTGGGATATTATTTTCATAGGGCTTTGTCTGAAACTGGCTCAGTTCTTACACCTAACCACTTAAACGGAAGCGTTAACTCATGAGGCAGGGAAGGCTGGGACTGTTTAGCTCGGAAAAGAGCAGGCTCAGGGGGATCTCATCAATGTCTACAAATACTGAAGGGAGGGTGTGAAGAAGAGGGAGCCAGGCTCTTTTCAGTGGTGCCCAGTGACAGGACCAGAGGCAATGGGCACAAACTGAAACACAGGAGGTTCCCTCTGAACATCAAGAAATACTTTTTCACTGTGAGGGTAACTGAGCAGTGGTACAGGTTGCCCAGAGAGACTGTGGAGTCTCCATCCTTGGAGATACTCAAAAGCTGTCTGGGCGTGGTCCTGGGCAACCTGCTCTAGGTGGCCCTGCTTGAGCAGAGGGCTTGGTCCAGATGACCTCCAGAGGTCCCTTCCAACCTCAACCCTTCTGTGATTCTGAGATTCTGTGAAATGTACCTACAGCGGTCAGACAAATGGCATCAGCTCTGTTTCAGAAAATGTATAATATCATAGGGAAAATGTATGATGTTTCTCCCCTGATCTGTGGTCAATATGATGGACAGCCCTTTAGAAAACTGTGAACCTGAAATCACAATGCCAATCAACGGCCAACCTAAGACATCCAAGAGGAGTACGTATCTAACGTGTCATAGCTTCTAGCTGAAATTGCATTGCTAGATATGTATTTTAAACTGCAGTTTACTCTAGAAATCTGTAAAGTGAAGTATGTTGTCTTTGACTGTAACAAACCCTACACTGTCCAAGAACAAACAGATTCAAACCCCAAGCACAGCCTGAATTACAGAAAAACATTCATTATCTGGCAGCAGGAAAAGGCTAGTACCTCAGAACAAATATAGTCAGGATCTGCTGAATCCAGAAGGAGTAAATAAGTAACACTAGCTTTCCTCCTTTTCAGGCTCCTTAACTTTATCTAGCTTCTGTTCCCCAGTATTCACTGGTCATGGAAGAAATATGAACTCCTGAGCCCACTTGTTATACCTGGAAAGAATGATGGAGGAAACAGAGCTATGACAGATATACCAGCTGAAAATCTAGGCTGCACTGGTATTTAAAATTATTACTGAAAATCAGTGCCACCTGAAAAGCCTGCCTGTTACTGTTTTACTGGATTTTAACTTTATTTGGCAAACCTTACAGTAAATAGTGGCTTAGGAAAATAGTCTTCCAAAACCTCCAGACTTTCTAGGCTGCTGCATAACAGAAGTTATGCCACTGCCTAAAACTGAAACTATTGTTTGAAGAGCTAACTGTACTGCTCCCCCCAAATATAGTCTAATTTCATCTTTAAGTGAATTTTAAACACTATGTGTTGATTTGCAGTAGGCCAGGCAGGCTTGTGAGGTGATTATCATGTCCAAACTCATTTTGAGAGGCGTCATGCTGACTGTCTGGCTTTTTCATGTGTCTCAAACCCTTACCAAAAGGGAAAGTGGTATATTTTTTGAGATGATTTAGACACAGGTTGCCTGCTTACTTGTACTTTGTTTTTTTAAAATGCTAAATTTCTGGCTCATTACTGTACAAGTTTGGTAAATAGGAAGAGCTACAGGGGCAGATAAATTCTCTGCTTCATTAAAATTACAGCCAATCTTTGGAGAATTGTTTTCAGAATGTTCTAATGGCCAACACAATTTTTCGGAAAGTGACTCAGTGTGAGAAGTAACCAAGCACCTTAAGAGGATAATGACTTTTTTTTATTTCCCATGCCAGTGAAATGAGTGAGAATCTGAGGTGTCTGGCACCCTTCAAGATGAAGAGTATACCTTGTTAAACTGAAGAGTTGAGGCAATCTCAATGGCGTATCACAAGATATTTCTGGTGCTTAGCAAGTTTCAGATCAAAAGTATGAATGATTATTATGTCTGTGGTGAAGACTAGACTCAGCGTACTTACAGTGTCTCACACTTCATGAACYTTTTAACTTGAGAACGTTGCTATAGTGCAGGCAGTATTTGAAAATGAACAATGCCATCAACACTTTATCTGTTCTTATGCACCAGAGTGTTAAAATCTTGTTACAGTCTATCATCTGGTGCTGCATGTACTCTGAAAATATTGCCACAACACTTGAATAGGAGGGAAGTCAGATCAAGGAACTCAGTATTGATTCTTGAGAAAAAAGAAGCAGCTTGTGTAGCAATTAACTGCATTTTCAGTGGTTCAAGTCTGAACAGTGATTCAACATACTCAAATTTGGCAGCATTTATAAAACTTTATTTTATTTGTTTTGTGTGGGGTTGCTGGCAGACACCCCTGGGACACCAGCAGTCTGGGAAATATCCCATGGGAGCAGCATGCTTGGAAAGAGATTGAAAAGAATAGAAATGAATGTACAATAAAGTAAATGTCCTTCTATCTTATTTTGAATCATTCTTAAAATCACAGCTATTTGCAGTCCTGAATTAAATCGGGTTTCTCAAAATATTGAGGAAAAATCTTCCTTGGGAGATCTTAAGTGCTGATGAAACGCCTTGCTTCAGCTGAACAGCCAGGCAGCAGGGGCAGGAGACRTTCTGTACCTTTCTGGCAGATCCAGAGGATTATGTAGGAGTAGACAGTGTATTATTATCAACAACCAAAAGCACAGTGACTGACCTTCATTAGATTTCTTCTTCAGTTGTTCTGGAAGATTGTGATTAATTTCAAAGCATTCAAATGAAAGCAGGATAGCAAACATTTTGAAGTTAATCAAAACCTACTTTTCTGCAGCTTTGAAAGCCAATGAGTGTTCAGTAGAGTTGTAAATGAAACTAGCAAATATATGTATGCCTTCTTTGAGGTCTTGCAGTTTACCCTGCCTTTAATGGTGAGATTTTCTTTATCTCTACACACACACACACAAATGCCAGGACTGTATCATACCTAATTTCTCCAAACAGAACAGGTGAAATCTGCAGAATCATCTATAATAATCTCTTCTTTCCTTCCTTCTTTCTCCCCTGGCTCCATGAAACCTTCTCTGTCTGTTGCCTGTTCGGTTCTGAGTTTGTTGAGAGGAGCTGGAGCCCAGCCATTCTTCATTATCCTGTGTGTGCTCAGCCCAGTATTATAAGAGTGGTGCTCTTAAAAGCACAGACTGCAGAGGGTGAGGATTTAGAAACGTAAATTCCAATGATAGTTGTTGAAGCTTCTGTTTTTAAAACACACCAGCATCCTTTATTTCTTTACTATTGGCATTTCACTAACACTGTATAGAAGTTCCTTTATGACTAAATCTGAGTTTTAAAAGAAAGATGTCTAAGGTAGAAACAACAGCTATATTATCAAGGGATTTCTGTAGTAAATGAACAGCTGATACTAAAAAGTCAAAGTGCAAATAAGTGGGAAGATTATCTTAAATCAGTGAGTTTAAGGGTTGACATCTCCAGCAGTATGTTAGGACAGACCTTGCTGTACAATAGAATAATTAGAACTAATAATGCTCCAGGTGCAAATGCCTGACATTTTGTATCTCCTACTTACATGAATCCCATACAATGGAATGCCTTAAGGACTGACAATGTGGTATTTAAGTAAAGCTTCCATCAACAGAGGCAGGATTAGATTTTTTTTTTTAATCTGCCTCTCCAGTGACAATTAAATAAATGGTCTACTTTATTTCACAAGTGAACTAATGTGGCAAAAGCTTGAATTAATTGCTGGAGGCTGCAGCATGTGCAAATCACTGCTGGATTTGGAGTCCAATGGCACTTGCCTCCCACTTCCAGCTGAGATAGCTGTTACACTTCTAAAGGTGTTTGCTGTTGTATCTGCAGTTCTTTCAGGCTTTCAGTGGGGCAGGGACTTGGAATAAAATCTCTCACATCCTGTGTATGTCTTTGTAGTGGTTTAACCCGGCAGGCAGCCAGACGYCACCCAGCTGCTCGCTCACTCTCCCCTCAGTGGGACGGGGAGAGAATCGGGAAAAAAAAATTCGCGGATTGAGATAAAGACAGTTTAATAGAACAGAAAAGAAAGGAATAATAAAAATAACAATAATATAGTAATGATACAATATACAAAATGAGTGATGCACAATGCAATTGCTCACCACCCACTGAGAAAATGGCCAAAAACGATAGCCGCTTCCTGGACACCCCCCCATTCATATACTGGGCATGACATCACATGGTATGGAATACCCCGTTGGCCAGCTGGGCTAGCTGTCCCGGCTATGCTCCCTCCCAGCCTCTTGTGCACCTGGCAGAACATGGGAAGCTGAAAAGTCCTTGACTAGTAGACTACTTAGCAACAACTAAAAACATCAGTGTGTTATYGACATTCTTCTCATACTAAATCCAAAACACAGCACTAGGAAAAAATTTAACTCTATCCCAGCCAAAACCAGGACAGTCTTAACCTTTGTACTGAAGAGCAGTAGCTTTTTAGTCCTCATTTATGCAAAGTAGAACAACAGCAGATTGTTGTGATTCAGTGTCACTCCTTAACTTCAAACAACAAGATTCAGTGTCACTCTATAACTTCAAACAACCGGAAATATACATCATATGAAAATAACTAGGATACGGGACATGTAGATTGACATGCCTGGTCTGCCTCATTCACTGCAAAAACTTCAAATAGGATTTTCTGGAGTCCAGATAAATATTGTTTTACTTATTCAACAAGCTGACTTTATTTCATTTTTTGTTTTTATTTTTAGCCAGATGTGCRTACTCTGAAAGATTTTTCTTTGTTCTTCTGCATTTGTGAAAATTCACAAGTTGATTTTTTTCTCCTTTCTCCTTACCCAAATTCTTCTAAAAAAAGTTGAGCCTGAAGAAAAGTATATTTTGTCATAAACATCCAGTTTAACAGTTCTGAAAGAAATTGTGAGTTGAACAAAATATTCACTATCACAGCTCTGAGCTTTTAGAAGTAATAATTGATCCTGGAAGGCATGAAATGGGAGTAAAAATATTGTTTGTCCCATCATAGTACGTTTTAATTAATTTTTCAGTAAGTGTACAACTCTTTCCTTGGTCAAGTTACTAGTTACATATTTGCTTAATTGTGGAAATTGTGTAGATGGCTAGCAGGATGCAAAAAGCAGTCTTCATGATACTAGAAAATCTTTGTTTCCTTATTTGTCAAGCCAATGCAAACAATAATTTTCTAGTAAAAGGATTAGGAGGATTACATTAGTGACAGAAGATCAAGTTCCAACTCAAAAACCTAGATAAAAATATTTAAATTAAGCTCGTAAATTTAGGAAAAGTAGCACTCTGCTTAGTTCTAGAAGAATAAGCCACATCACTGGGTCTCCCTGGAGTCTGTCAATGGAGAGAGCTAATGGCATCTGAAAACAGTCCAAAGAACATATAGGCTGGAAAGGTGTTTTCTAATAGCTTTTGGAGTCTGAGTACTTTTCTGTCTGAACTCTTCTCTTTCCCTGAATTTCACCTCCCATCTTATACCTGCAGATGAGATCTGAGCACTCAGCTGGAATCCATAATATTTTGCTGAGAGCGGGCACCTAAAAAGCCAAAGGGAATTGATGGAAAATAGAAGAAAATTGCCACCCCTACCTCTTTCTGCTTTGTCTTCGGCATAAACATTTCATCCTTTCAAAGGTCTAGAGTGTGATTTATTTGACTAATGTAATTTCTGTATTGTATACCTCTACAGCATCAGCTAGTCACTGTAAAGTTTACTTGTAGTCACGGGTGTTCTCATCCGTGGAATTTAGGACATGATTCTTCACATCCTAAAGCAGTAAAGTAAACAAATTGAACCCTGAAAGTGTTTATTGTACTCCCCTGGCAAGGAATGGAAGCAGGACTCTTAGCTCAGATAGAGATGTCCACAACACAGGCATTAAAATTTAGTGAAATGAATGTCAGCCTTCAAGACCGTGGAGATCATCAAGATGCCTATGAAATCTTGCAGTCAGTGAAACACCTGAAGAAGAGGTGTGYATTTGGCCAAAGCTCTTTTCATAAGCTTAAACAGTGATTATTCCATACATGAGCAACTTATTCAAACAGGAGGAAGTTTGCTAAAATATTCTCTGGGTTTTCACCCTAAACTGGGTGATATTCAAACTGGCAGATAGTAAACAGGCAAGAATCCTAAAGCYTGGCTTTAATCCTTGTTTGGCAGTTGTGAATCTGGTCACGAACGACTTTTTTTCCAAAATTATTTTCACTAGTTTTTACACCCATAAACTGAATTGATGAGGCATAATTCCCAATGTTAGACAAACCCGAATGTTGAAAGTCCTACTTCTGCTTTCAATATGGTGGTGTTTTTAAGCTTCTGTCACAGTAGTTAAGTATATAAAATAGATGCATTTATATGCTATACATCCCATGCCTTACTGATGTTACAAATGTAGGATGACCAAAGAAGAATTAGGAAATTACACCAGTCATAGAATCATAGAATCATTTAGGTTGGAAAAGACCTTTAAGATGATTGAGTCCAACTGTAAACCTAACATTGCCAAGTCCACCACTAAGCCATGTCTCCAGGTCATATTGCATGCTGCCAAAATAATGTTTAATGTTGCACAGCTTATATCCCCTCCACAAAATCCTCACATCAAAGCTGCTGGACTTGCATTATTATTTATTTTGTAGAAGAAGAAGAAGAAAGTCTTCTGTTAGTAATATGGTTTAATGTTCACCTCTAAGAATGAATGTCACCGAATAGCTCTAAGCACTAGCAAGGCTACATGTGACCCTTCAACTTATGCCTCTATTCCTTGTTCACTGGAGACCAACAGTGATCAGAAGGTGTTTCTATCCAGTGGCAATTTAATGACGGGACATGTCAGGATATTTTGCCATAGCTGACTTTTTTTTTGAGCAGAGGAAGGATTTGTTGAGGAAAATACTGATATTTAGGCAATGAATTCTATTCCTGCTGCAATCAGTGCATCATAAGAAGAATGCAATCCATTGCAAGAATGAATGTTAAGTGTAGTTGAAACACTGACAATCTCAGCAAATCCCACTAATAGACACTTTTTGCCACCATTTAAAGCATAGCGTTAACAGTTATTTGCAACATTACTTGTGTCTACCCTGATACTTCTGTGACTCATTGATTTTTCCTGACCAACTATTTCATACTAGGGGCAGCTGAGTAAGCATAGGAGAGACGGACTGTGAAATGCCACGTAGACTTGCAACCCTTTGGCAGTGAAATGTTTTAGTGAATAGACAGAAGGTGTGAAACTGTATGCAGATATGTTATGATGAATGTATATGCTTGACTTTTCTGGCCTTGAAGGCCCTGTAAGACCTTCACAGTACTTTACTTCACCAGGATGATTAAGGAACAAAAAAAACCCACAACACATACACATACATTTACCATAAAATTCTTAATGAGATATAAATAATCTCTGCTCAAGATACTGTAAAGGACTACTTAGCATTTTGCTTATGATTTTACATAATTCATCTAAATATAGTTAATTGCAGAGCAGATTTATTTTTGTTGTGTGTGACGTTTCCAGACGGTAGCTTGATCACTTTGTTTCATAATGATATCCTGCATATCTATTTTGGTGTATCTGTAGAACTTGAATCAAGCTACCTTTTCTATTCTTACATTTCAAAGCCTCTGGTATCTCTTCCAGTTCTGGCTGTATGATGATAGTGTGTGTGTTTATATATATATACACACATATATAACTTATACACATATATAACATGATTAGATCAGTACTTATGTCAAACAGTTTTTCAGGGTTAATAACATCAGTATTCAGATGGGCTAATCTTTCAACTTCGCAAGCAGACAGTCTTTCTTCTTTTCGAACTTCATTCCCTCACAGCATTCCATTCAAAGCTGAATTCACCGAAGCATATGAGCACATGCTTAAATGTAATTGTGCATTTAGGTTCATTCTTACTCAGCAAATCCTTTAAGGCTGTGCTTAAAGTTAACCAGTATGTTACTGAATGGAGCCCTCCTGCAGCAGATGATGATAAGTTTGTACTTCCTAAGAGTCCTTCTACTAGAAAGACAGATTCACTTAAGAAGAATAAATGCTCTGATTCAGAGGAGTGGGGGTGTGTCACCATAACTTATTTTTAAGGCCAACAGAAACCATTGTGATAATTTTCCTCCTGCTTATTTTGAGTTTTAGCCAAACATTTATTGGATAATATTCAAAAGACGTCTTATAACTGTTGTCACAAAACTGAATCAAAGGGCATATTCAGTAATGGACTCTAGTTGTTCTTTGGGAGATCATCCCTTGAATTGCTGTTACTTAGAGGACATAGTAAGGTATATTGTATCTCAGTTCAGTAAAGTGGTATGTATCTTAATTTATTACCTTCAAATGTCAATATTAAGCTTCTTTAGTGTGGTTTCTTAAAGGTGTGAGGCATATGTAATAGCACTGTCTGTCATTCTTCATCCCCCTTTTTTTACTCCAGACTAACCACTTGGACCCACTAACCAATTTCAAGCAAATTTAAAAGAAAACTACAAGTCTCAGTGATGTAATTTTCATATATATTTAATGAAAATAGGCAGCTAGAGCAAAGAGAGACTCCGTTAATGTCCCACTGGCAGAAATCCTGTAGAACTCTGGTTCTTATCAGGCATTAGAACATCCCTAGAGGTGCTCAACGTAACTAATCCTGGTTGCTTCTGAACTTCTCCATTAATTTCTGCTATTCATTACATGTACTTCTTCACAGTACCAGTGCTGTTTCTGCTGCATGTCTGGGATTCTTATAGGCTAAACTATTTAAAATTGGCTTCAAAATTCCATCCAGTGTGTTGGACCATATCACACGAAGTGCCAAGCCCATCACTCCCATTGACAGTTCCTTGCTGAACAGCATCTTTCATTTATTCTTATATTATGATCTCTGCTTTGAAGGGTCCATCTTTTTATCACAGGCATAGTAAGCATGAATCCATATCCCCTCTAGACATTCCCTTAATACAAAAAGCATAAATCATTTTTTGAGTGTCTGTGAGTGCACAGCTATTATTCTAAAAACAGAAACCTATTAAAGCTTCATTAAGAAATTCAAGTCAAATATTCCATTGGAAGAGTACTCTATAGTAAAATCACATTAATTCCCATCCTATGGCATCATTGCTGGCAAAGGTTATGTCTATTGTCTTATTCATGCCAGTTCTACTCCATTACGTGATTACAGAAATAATGTCTTTTTGGTCAACAGGTCTGCACTGTGAAAAGATGGAGATGCATCTGAGGACAGTGAAAAGAATAAAACAGAAATCTTTTTTCTTCTCCCACTATCTACAGTATATATTGCATATAAAGATATAAAGATAATGCATAGAAATTACCACAAAAGGAGCTAATTCTGTTCTCAGAACTTTGACTGCTGAATGAGGGAAGGAAAGGCTGGTAAGGGGAAGAAGAAAGGGAAAAAATATTTCCAGAAACAGTTAAACGAAAATGTCTGATTTTTTACCAATAGGGAATTTCTGCCAAGCCACCCTTTTCCTGATATTTTGATGTCTCTTCTTATATACCCTGTAAATTTTGCTGGGTAAAAGTTACCACGTGTTGTGGCTTGTTTGGCTGTGTCCCTGTGCTGAATGGTCAACTGGCAGCTAATTCACAGAATGACTTTTCAAAGTGACCGGATTTAGGCACTGAATTCTACTTGCCTTCTCCAGCCTGCAAAATTAATTTAGGTCTCTCCATTTCACTCATCTGCCAGTTTTCATAAACAGGATAGGGACTTCATGTTTCTGAGATTCCTATTCTGTCAAATCTTGTTGAGATTGACCAAGTTCAAAAGTAGTTGTCATCTGTGATAGATGAAGACAGGGAACAATCACCTAAGTCTGGTTTCATATGGAAACTGAACTTTAAAAAAGAACACGTTAGCTGAAACACTGTAAACTGAATGTATTTGTCAGTGCTATGATGTGATAAATATGACCAATCATGCAAACTTTTAAGTCACACAGGGTTAAACTGTTCTTACAAAGAACAGTGTGATGTGAAAATTAAACAATATATTGGAAAAATTACTGAATATTCCAAGCAGTAAATGAAGCCCTTTTAGCACTGGGGAATAATAAATAACTGCATCTGAATATGCTCCTGCTTATGTCAATAGGAAAATTTTCTTGCTTATAAATATAGACAGATAAAGTCTCAGATAMAATCATTACTGAGTAGTAATTTATTTATCAGTAATTACTATTGCTTACCACAAATTTAGATGGAATTCTGACAGAATTTTCATCTATCATGAAGTTTCATCAAAAATAATAGATTTTCTTCACATTTTTATACTTAAAACAACATGGCATCACTTTGTGTCAAAATCAAGTACAACTTAACAGGGAAAACTTTATTAATAAATTGTTGCACATCTTCTAAAAGACTGCCATAATTTGTCAGGGGGAAAGCCTATGTACTTGAAAGTCTGTAACTAATGCAACTATCCATTCAGCAGAATAGGAAAACCTATGAGCACATTGGTCCTGTGCAATTTCTGTGTGAATTTTGTATCTTAGACATACTRTAGAGCTCTTAATAAACAAAATGTAATTTAAATAATGTGAGAGATGATTAAATTGTGACCCAAATGTGGCAGAGCTGTTCTTCTTGCAGCCATGTTGGAAGCTCAACATGGGRGTCTTAAGAGAGATGTTGTCAGAAGCATTATATCCTCAGCCACACGCAGGGCACCTTAGTCTTTATTCTGAGTGTACCTATCACAGAAGTTGCAGGTGTGACCATATTTGTATTTGAGCAATAAGCCTCTTTAGAACAGTCATTTTCTGTCTGATAAATGTTTCAGACTTGTGATCTCATCTCCTGACTCTAGGTTGCCACCCTGATCCTGTGTGTTAGCTTTTGACACTTTGGTTGCTTCCCACTCCTAGTTCCTGACCTTAATCATCAGGCAGGACCATCTAACCCTTGCCCTCCTTATGTCTGTTCTAACCATTAAACTTTTTGTGTTCCCTAACATGGTATTGTGCAATTTCTTTCAGAAGAAATATATTTCTACAGTGTACTTTTATGATGGAAACCTATCTGCAGGCTAATGGTAAAATCAGAGTTTTAAAAAGAATTCTGCTGTATTCTTAAATTATACAGTTGCACTGGTTAAAGTGTAACTGAAAAATGGAATTGAGTCCACAAAAATAACCTATTAAGAAATATCAGAGAGATTTAAATCTAAATCCCTGCATCTATTAGTCCTATTTAGGTATTTGTCAGTACCTGTCCACTACAGGAAGGAAAAAACTTCTGCAATTTTGAAGACAGTTAGCAAGCAAAAGTTTCATTTTTGTTCCTATTAGGTCATAAAATTATTTTTGTTTCTTGTACAGTTTAAAAAAAAATGTTTGATCAAGTGGTTTCTCCAGATGAAAAATATCTTTTGGTAGTGCAGATATTAGCTATCTTTCCTCCAGTTTTATCACCTTTCTGAGAAAGGATTCATGCCTGGAAATATTAATAAAATAAGGCTTATCATGAGTAGCTTTTGGGCCATTTGTCATTTCAGTCCCTAGCTTGGGGGGATCTGGAGTGACAGACAGGAGGGAGGGGAAGAGTGTCTTATGCTGCCCATAAGTACTACTGCAGGTGACTACATTTGCTACTGGCATTAAGGTTTTGTATTAAAAGATAGCTTTACATTAGAAGTTGTGATGGATAGATAGTGGCTTTATTAGGGGGGATTTATTTATTTATTTATTTATTTATTTATTTAGGGTCATAGGGATATATTTGTATAATATGCAAAAAGCATAACTGGCCAGTTCATCCTGTATAGGCAAGGGGCAAATTGCACATTCCCTTGGAACCAACTAGGTTCCCTCACACAGAGAAACATTTTACTGAATCAAGCAGGAGGGTAAAATACTCAGAGCAAAGAGCTGGTATCCTGACACCAAAGAAGAAGATGCTGAGTGAAGCAGGGAGTAAATAGTCAAGCCAGAGGGGTCCAGAATGAAAAAATCCTTGGACCCCAGAGGACTATGCTAAGGTTGCTACAGCAGAGAAGGCCTGGAAGTAGGGTCATGCCCTGACAATACACAATGGGTGGGGAGACAGTTGTGTATGAATCCTTTTTGTTCATATTTTTTTTATCTCTAGTCAAATTGAGTTTCCTCTCCTTAAAAATTTATTCTATTACATTTTCTAAGAATGCATATTTTCTGAACTTTAAAGCTTTTCTAATTTTCTTGTGTGCTTGTGATAAAGAAAAGGAATTAKCTAGTCTCTTCCAGAATACTGACTCCAGCATTTTCACACCAGCTGTTAGTAACTCATTACTTTATGCTAACTGGTATTCGAAGAATAGCCAATGTTCCAAGTGAAGCACCAAGAGAGAATACAAAAAAGATGCTCTTAAGCCTCTTTCCTTTCACCCCTTGCCCTTTGCAAGCAAGGATGATGGCATTTAACCTGAATAGTCAGGTTAAAAATGACCAAACCATGTAAAGTGTAAGCACTACAAGTCGTAGAAAACCACAGGCCTAAGTAGCAAGGTGGTAGTGGCAGTAATCATGCACCTCTCCTGCCTCTGTCTCTGAAGGTGCATGGGGTGCCTGAATAGACTGCTTCACATACAAAGGGGGAAGATTAGTGAAGAGTTTCTTGCTAGTGAAAGAACTGAACAATTTTTTATTATTATTTTTCTGWTCCCTTTCTTCCTTTTGGGTGGCTCTGTGACAGTAAATAAGAAAGATCCGCATAGAGACTATAGAAATTTAGCCTCCTAAATCATCTTTGAAAAATGAGATTCGGGAATCTAAATCTAAGATGTGTTACAAAACAGTGTGCAGCTATTCTTAAATCCCTTTTGTTTCYAGATTTTCCAAGGTATTAAGGCATCTAAAAATGCTAAAGGGGGTTGGGGGCTGTTCAGTGTTCGATTTTTATCTGTCTCATGGGATTCAGTGTCTAATGTTTACATATTCTTTTCAGTCCTAACTTCCATGGAATTTGGATTCCAGATAATTGAGTAATCTGGTGCTTTGTAATAATCTATCCAGTTCAGGGGAGAGAGGGCAAGGTATGTGGAGGGGCCATTAAGTGTTGTATGCAAGTAAAACTTGGAATTTAACATAATCATTATTTGACATAATTAGATTTTCCAGTAACCATGAATTAGCCAACAGCAGGTCATGTTTGACTGAGTATTTTAAAATGAGTATACTTTAGCATTTTATTGGCTAATGTCATTATATTTAAGTGCCTGTCAGTATTTTCATTATGAACCATATTTTGGAAAATGGAGTTTAATTAAACAGTATCTCTACTRTTCTAAATTATGTCAAGTTGAGAGCTGGCATACAGGCTAGGTAAAAAATATTTCACAACATAATTATGGCCCCAAAGGAATTGAAGCAAGCAGACAGGACATTCACCTAAGTTCTCAAAGTACATTTGTTAAGAGCAAAATCTGAAGAAGCCAAAGTGAATGAAAGAAGTTTTKGGGGTTTGTTTTTAGGTTTGTTTTTGTTTGGGKTTTTTTTTCCATGTAACTTAATATAAGTGCAGTATAATCAGCTGGAAGGTRAACAGGGTTTAAAAAGCAAAAGCAAAATTAGATTGTCTGAAAAGAAGGGAGAATGTATTATAGCAAAGATCATCCCCTACTGCCCAGAAACAGTGGGTCTATTCAGTAATCTAAAATCCATGCAGTCAGCACTTTATGAGCATGTACAATCAAAGTGTAAAATTCATAAAGAAATCACACAAGAGAAGTGGCGTATAAATTTTGTTGCAATTAAATCTTCAGGGATTTGTGGAGTCATTTAATAACCTCTGATATAATGATAACTCTTGCAATAGAAGAGAAGTAGTCCAATTTTAACCTTTGGAGGTTATATTTAAGCTGTATTTTCAGCCATTTGCTCCTGGGAAAAAAGCAGATTCCCAGTGTATGCAAGGTTGAAACAAAACCTGCTAAAATAACGAAAGAAGCTGCTATTCTGTAGTTGTGCTGTACAGCAGATTGATATCCAATCTTGGAAGCTAAGTAGAAAGTTTATATTCATCCAGGAGCAGAATTGAACTTCCAGTACTAGTAAATGAGGCATGTCTACCTTCAGTTCCATATCCACCTTCAGTACCATTTCCAAAACATATAATACTTGCTCAAGTTATTCTACAGTGGCTCTAAAAGAGCAGTACAGTACTGAAGACTACTGCATTACAGATGTTTCATCAGTGAGGATGCTAGAAGACTGGTGAATTGCTAAGATACATAGAGAACTAAAGGTGAATTTATTTCAGCATATGGTATGAAATCTGCCAAACAAGGATGTTAAAATAGATGGTATGAATATGTCCAAGGAAGATTTTTAGTAGGAAAATATTAACTGAAAAAGGCCCTGACTGAATAGGTGTAGCTGACAGGTGTATGTGGGGTTTTTTTAGGGTTTTTTGGGGGGGTTATTTTTGTGTTTGTTTTTTTTTTTTTTTTAAGAGAGAAAAGCAGAGAAAGTGTACAGGTTTACACAGAGTGGTTTATGGTTGTGTTTTGTTTTTTAAAAAAAAGATCACGGTCAATTGTGACAATAAAATTGCTTCGAAGGAACAAAGGACTGGATCCAAAAAAACCCTTCAGCAACAGTATGTATATTTCTGACACAGCATATGTTTGACTTGTCACTTCAAATTTGTTAAAAAAAAAAAAAAAAAAAGGGTAATTTTAACTTGTCATTTGTTCTGCCAGATTTTCTATTGCCTGTCTCTGTAGCTCTAGTGATGTGCCTGATTGGGCTGTCCATATTCACTGAAAGACTTTATTGTTGTTKTTGCTCCTTTCTGTATTTGGTTTACGTGGCAAGGTTTTGGTAGCAGGGAGGCTGCAAGGATGGCTTCTGTGAGAAGACACTAGAAGCTGCCCCCRTACTGGACACAGCCAGTTCCAGCAGGTTCCAAGACAGACCTATCACTGGCCAAAGCTGAGCCAACCGGCGACGTTGGCAGCACCTTTGTGACGCCATATTTAAGAAAGGGTAAAAAACATTGCCCAACAGCAGCTGGGAGAGAGGATTGAGAATATGTGAGAGAAATAACTCTGCAGACACCCAGTCAGTGAAGAAGGAGGTGAAGGAGGTGCTCCAGGTGCTTGAGCAGAGATTCCCCTGGTGAAGACCATGGTGAAGACCATGGTGAGGCAGGCTGTCCCCGTGCAGCCCATGGAGGTCCACGGTGGAGCAGATATCCACCATGCAGCCTGTGGAGGACCGCATGCTGGAGCAGGTAGATGTGCCCTGAAGGAAGCTGCAGCCCATGGAAAGTCCAAGCTGAAGCAGGTTTTCTGGCAGGATCTGTGGCCCCATGGTGGACTTATGCTGGAGCAGCCTATTCCTGAAGTACTGTACCCCCCGTAGAAAGGACTCATGCTGGAGCAGTTCTTGAAAAACTGAAGCCCATAGGAAGGAYCCACATTGGAGAAGTTTGTGAAGAACTGTCTCGCTTGGGTGGGACCTCACACTGGAGCAGGGAAAGAGCGTGATGAGGAAGGAGCAGCAGAGACAGTGTTAGGAACTGCCTCCAACAYCCATTCCCCATCCCCCTGAACCGCTCGGAGCAGAGAAGGTAGAATAGACAGGAGTGAGGTTGAGCCTGGGGAGAAGGGAAGGGTGGGGGGGAAGGCAATTTTAGATTTGTTCTTATTTCTCATTATCCTACCCTGATTTATTGGCAATAAATGAAATTAATCTCCCCAAGTTGAGTCTGGTTTGCCCGTGATGATATTTGCTGAGCGATCTCCCTGTCCTTATCTCGACCCCTGAGCTTTTCGCTGTATTTTCTCCCCTTGATCTGTTGAGGAGGGGAAGTSATAGAGCAGCTTGGTGGGCACCCGACATCCAGCCAAGGTCAACCCACCACATTTCCTTCCACAGTTGCTTTGTCATCTCATTGACCTGAAGTTGCGGTTTCCAGCTGTCCCAGCTGTGTGAGGAAGTGTAGGAGAACTCATTACCTCTTCCTTGTATGCTCACTAGATGCAGGCCTACCCATGGTTGCTGCTAATTTTTAGAAGATTCTTCTAGTCACTGCACAAGATGTGGGCTTCCTTTGTCCATACTTTGCAAAAATCCCAGCTGGACAAAAGCTTTCTTTTTCCTTGATCTCAGACACTTCTCCTTAAAGCATAACAATGCCACCACTCAAGGCTGCACCACTCATCTCTGCAGGCCTGAGGTTCATCAATGGTCTTGTAACTGGGGCAAAGTAAGAGTGAAAAACTGGAAAACATAGGCACTATGTACCCTGACAAGTCCTTGGGAATTAATAATAGTGAAAGAGGGAATCATCAGTAACCAAATGTCTCCTGAATTGGGACCGATGCTGTTCAGCATGCACAGGGGCTCTGGCTGGATTTCCCATTGCAGCTGGGAAGCCCCTCAGATGTAAGACTTCTGGGGCTTTGTCCATCCCTACCACTCATGGCCAGCCTGGCCTAAGCAGTCACCAACTGGCAGGCCTGTTGCCTGAAATGTGGAGTCCTGGTCCTCAGTTGAATAGCAATGAGTAGTGGTAGCTGCAGGCATTGGTGGTCTCCTTATGATGACAGTCACCCCTTTTAGTGAACAGTGATTTTGTGTTGCCAGGCAACTGCACAGCTAAACACAAGGTGAGCTTGACATAGACCTCCATGAAAACTGCTTTTCTTACCTTCTTGCTTTTCTTTTGCCTGTATGTGTTGTATGACCCACTGCCACCAGTTCCCTCCTTTCAGAGACTCAGCCATTACATAGGATGGGATCAGGCTGCCCTTATTCATCTACTTCTGTCAGAAATCAGAAAATCAATAGCTGGCAGCCAGGTTCTCCTACTGTTCCTTCTCTGTACCTTATCTTTATGAACACAGGCCATAATGATATTGTTCCCAGTGCAGGGAACTTGCACGAATCTACATCACCAGCCTCCACTCGACAAAATCATAGAATCATAGAATCATAGAATAGTTTGGGTTGGAAGGGATTTTTACAGGTCATCTAGTCCAATCCCCCTGCCATAGGCAGGGACATCTTAAACTAGATCAGGTTCCTCAGAGCCCCATCCAGCCTGACCTTGAATGTTTCCAGGGATGGGGCATCTACCACCTCTCTGGGCAACCTGTGCCAGTGTTTCACCACCCTCATTATAAAAATTTTTTTCCTTACATCTAGGCTAAATCTATCCTCTTTTAGATTAAAAACATTCCCCCTTGTCCTGTTGCAACAGGCCCTACTAAAAAGTTTGTCCCCATCTTTCTTATAAGCCCCCTTTAAGTACTGAAAGGCCACAATAAGGTCTCCCCGAAGCCTTCTCTTCTTCAGACTAAATAACCCCATCTCTCTCAGACTTTCTTCATAGAAGAGGCGTTCCATCCCCCTGACCATTTTCATGGCCCTCCTCTGGACCTGCTCCAACAGGTCCATGTCGTTCGAGTGCTGAGGGCCCCAGAGCTGGACGCAGTACTCCAGATGGGGTCATAGAATCATAGAATCATTAAGGTTGGAAAAGACCTCTAAGATCATCGAGTCCAACCATCGACCCAACACCACCATGCCCACTACACCATGTTCCGAAGCACCACATCTACACRTCTTTTAAATACCTCCAGGGATGGTGACTCCACCACTTCCCTGGGCAGCCTGTTCCAATSCTTKACAACCCTTTCCATGAAGAAATTTTTCCCAATATCCAATCTAAACCTCCCCTGGCGCAACTTGAGGCCATTACCTCTTGTCCTATCGCTAGTTACATGGGAAAAGAGACCAACATCCACCTCGCTACAACCTCCTTTCAGGTAGTTGTAGAGAGCGATAAGGTCTCCCCTCAGCCTCCTTTTCTCCAGGCTAAACAACCCCAGCTCCTTCAGCCGCTCCTCATAAGACTTGTGCTCCAGACCCTTCACCAGCTCCATTGCCCTTCTCTGGACACACTCCAGCACCTCAATGTCCTTCTTGTAGTGAGGGGCCCAAAGCTGAACACAGTATTTGAGGTGCGGCYTCACCAGTGCCGAGTACAGGGGGACGATCACTTCCTTAATTCTGCTGGCCACACGATTTCTGATACAGGTCAGGAGGCTATTGGCCTTCTTGGCCACCTGGGCACACTGCTGGCTCATGTTCAGCCGGCTGTCAACCAGCACCCCCAGGTCCTTTTCCGCCGGGCAGCTTTCCAGCCACTCTTCCCCAAGCCTGTAGCGTTGCCTGGGGTTGTTGTGACCSAAGTGCAGGACCCGGCACTTGGCCTTGTTGAACCTCATGCAATTGGCCTCGGCCCATCGATCCAGCCTGTCCAGATCCCTCTGCARAGCCTTCCTACCCTCAGGCAGATCAACACTCCCGCCCAACTTGGTCTGCRAACTTACTGAGGATGCACTCGATCCCCTCGTCCAGATCATTGACAAAAATATTAAACAAGACGGGCCCCAAAACTGAGCCCTGGGGAACACCGCTCGTGACCGGCCACCAACTGGATTTAACTCCGTTCACCACAACTCTCTGGGCTCGGCCGTCCAGCCAGTTTTTTACCCAGCGAAGAGTACACCCGTCCAAGCCATGAGCTGCCAGCTTCTCTAGGCGAATACTGTGGGAGACAGTGTCAAAAGGCTTTACTAAAGTCCAGGTAAACCACATCCACAGCCTTCCCCTCGTCCACTAGGTGGGTCACCTGGTCATAGAAGGAGATCAGGTTGGTCAAGCAGGACCTGCCCTTCATGAACCCATGCTGGCTGGGCCCCATCCCCTGGTTGTCCTGCACCTGCCTTGTGAGCGCCCTCAAGATGAACCACTCCGTGGTCTTCCCTGGTACTGAGGTCAGACTGAGAGGCCTGTAGTTCCCTGGATCCTGCTTCCGGCCGTTCTTGTAGATGGGCGTCACATTGGCAAGCCTCCAGTCATCTGGGACTTCCCCTGTTAACCAGGACTGCTGATAAATGATGGAGAGTGGCTTGGCAAGTTCCTCCGCCAGCTCCCTCAGTACTCTCAGGTGGATTCTATCCGGCCCCATAGACTTGTGAGCATCCAGRTGACACAGCAGGTTGTTAACTGCTTCCTCTTCGATTATGGTGGGCGTATTCTGCTCTCTGTCCCTGTCTTCCAGCTCAGGGGGCTGAATACTGTGAGGATAACTGGTCTGACTACTAAAGACTGAGGCAAAGAAGGCATTAAGTACCTCAGCCTTTTCCTCATCCTTGGTGGCAATGTTCCCCCTGTTCCCCCCCATCCAGTAGAGCATGGAGRTTCTCCTTGGCTCTCTTTTTGTCATTATTATATTTGTAAAAACATTTTTTGTTGTCTTACGACTGTGGCCAGATTGAGTTCTAGCTGGGCTTTTGCCTTTCTAATTTTCCCTCTGCATGACCTAACGAGATCCCTGTACTCTTCTTGAGTTGCCTGTCCCTTCTTCCAACAGCGGTAGACTCTCCTTTTTTCCCTGAGTCCCAGCAAAAGCTCCCTGTTCAGCCAGGCCAGTCGTCTTCCCCGCCAGCTCTTCTTGTGGCACACAGGGACAGCCCGCTCCTATGCCTTTAAGATTTCCTCCTTGAAGAACGTCCAGCCCTCCTGGACCCCTCTGCCCTTCAGTACTGCCTCCCAAGGGACTCTCTCAACCAGTGTCCTGAATAGGCCAAAGTCCGCCCTCTGGAAGCCCATGGTTGTGGTTTTGCTGACCACCCTCGTTACTTCACCAAGAATCGAGAATTCTATCATTTCATGGTCGCTAAGCCCAAGACAGCCTCCGACCACCACATGTCCCACCAGTCCTTCTCTGTTTGTAAACAGCAGGTCGAGYGAGGCACCTCCCCTGGTAGGTTCATTCACCAACTGCGTCAGGAAGTTCTCTTCCACACACTCCAGGAACCTCCTAGACTGCTGCCTCTCTGCCGTGTTGTATTTCCAGCAGACGTCCAGTAAGTTGAAGTCCCCCATGAAGACAAAGGCTAGCGATCGTGAGACTTCTTCCAATCGCTTGTAGAATGCTTCGTCTGCCTCTTCATCCTGGTTGGGTGGTCTCTAACAGACTCCCAGCAGGATATCTGCCTTGCTGGCCTTCCCCCTCATCCTTACCCATAAACACTTGCCCCGATCATCACAGTCGTTGAGCTCTGTACAATCGCAACAGTCCCTAACATACAGAACCACCCCACTGCCTCCCTAACATACRGAACCACCCCACCTCACTCGTCCCTTCTGAAGAGCTTATAGCTATCCATTGCAGCATTCCAGTCATGAGAGTCATCTCACCATGTTTCCGTGATGGTGACTAAGTCATAGCTATCCCGCCGCACAATGGCTTCCAGCTCCTCCTGTTTGCTGCCCATGCTGCGTGCATTGGTGTAGATGCACTTGAGCCAGGCTATCGATCTCACCCCCGACATTGGCATGCCACCCCTAGGCTCATCTCTACCGAACCTGGCTTTATCCCATTCCCCCTTCAAACCTAATTTAAAGCCCTCTCGATGAGCCCCGCCAACTCATGGGTGAGAATCCTTTTCCCCTTTTGATACAGCTGAACTCCATCCTTTGCCAGCAGGCCTGGTGCCGTGTAAACCGCCCATCAAAAAAGCCGAAATTCCACCGATGGCACCAGCCTCTGAGCCACGTGTTAATCAGTCAGGTGTATTTTCCTATTTCTTACAATATTATTCCCTGCCACTGAAGGGATTGAGGAGAACACTACCTRTGCTCCTGATCCTGCAACCAACCTGCCCAGTGCCCTGAAGTCCCTTTTGATCACTTTGGGACTTCTCTCCACAACCTCATTGCTGCCAATCTGCATAACCAACAGTGGGTAATAGTCAGAGGGCCGTACCAGACCAGGGAGTTTCCTAGTAATGTCTCTAACGCAGGTCTCACCAGAGCAGAGGGGCAGAATCACCTCCCTCGATCTGCTGGCCACGCTTCTTTTGATGCAGCCCAGGATACAGTTGGCTTTCTGGGCTGTGAGCACACATTGTCGGCTCATGTTGAGCTTGTCATCCACCAGTACCCCCAAGTCCTTCTCGGCAGGGCTGCTCTCAATGCCTTCATCCCCCAGCCTGTTTTGGTACTGGGGGTTGCCCTGACCCAGATGCAGGACCTTGCACTTGGCCCTGTTGAACCTCATGAGGTTCACACGGGCCCACTTCTGGAGCTTGTCCAGGTCCCTCTGGATGGCATCCCATCCCTCAGGCTTGTTGACYGCACCACTCAGCTTGGTGTCGTCTGCAAACTTGCTGAGGGTGCACTTGATTCCACTGTCTATGTCATTGATGAAGATATTAAACAGTACTGGTCCCAATATGGACCCCTGCGGGACGCCACTCGTCACCATCTTCATCTGGACATTGAGCTGTTGACCACTATTGTCTGGATGCGACCATCCAACTAATTCCTCACCCACTGGACACCCCACCCATCAAATCCATACCTCTGCAGTTTAGAGAGAAGGATGTTGTGGGGGACCATGTCAAAGGCCTTACAGAGCTCTTCCCATGTCCACTGATGTAGTCACTCTGTCACAGAAGGCCACTAGGTTGGTCAGGCAGGCCTTGCCCTTGGTGAAGCCATGCTGTCTGTCTTAAATCACCTCCCTGTCCTCCTTGTGCCTTAGCATAGCTTCCAGGAGGATCTGTTCCATGATCTTCCCAGGCACAGAGGTGAGACTGACTGGCCTGTAGTTCCCCRGGTCTTCCTTTTTTCCCTTTCTAAAAATGGGGATTATGTTTCGTCTTTTCCAGTCAGTGGGAACTTCACTGGACTGCCACGACTTCTCAAATATGATGGATACTGGCTTAGCAACTTCATCCGCCAGTTCCTTCAGGACCCGTGGATGGATCTCATTGGGTCCCATGGACTTGTGCACCTTCAGATTCCTCAGATGGTCTCGAACCTGATCTTCTCCTACAGTGGGTGGCTCTTCATTCTCCCAGTCCCCACCTTTGCCTTCTGCGGCTTGGGCGGTAAGGCTTGAGCACTTGCTGGTGAAGACCGAGGTAAAAAAGTCATTGAGTACCTCTGCCTTCTCCGTATCCCAGGTAACTAGGTCTCCCATTTCATTCCGGAGAGCCCACATTTTCCCTAGTCTTCCTTTTATGCCTGACGTACCTATAGAACCTTTTCTTGTTGCCCTTGATGTCCCTGGACAGATTTAATTCTATCACGGCTTTAGCTATCCTAACTTGATTCCTGGCTGCTCGGACAATTTCTCTGTATTCCTCCCAGGCTACCTGTCTGTGCTTCCACTCTCTGTAGGCTTCCTTTTTGTGTTTGAGTGTGTCCAGGAGCAACTTGTTCATCCATGCAGGCCTCCTGGTGTTTTTGCCCGATTTCATCTTTGTTGGGATGCATTGCTCCTGACGCTTCTTTAGACTTGCTAACAAGGAAAAGATTCAGGCTACTTCATCACATAGTCTGCAAATATCACCCAGGAAAATGAGAAATGGTGTTATGTGGTAGGTAGTGATATGTATTAGTGATATGACATCCTGTTCATGGCCTCATGCTTTTACTAGGGTAATAACTGACCTTGGAGGTGCTGGCTAGCTACCTAAAGGAGTTGCACATAAATATATCTGCCGTGGATTATGGGATGCATAAACGGAGTAGAAGACAGATTGCAATCCAGCCACTGTATCAAACAATGTAGCCACTGCTCTATGTGCTGCAACTAATTTGATAAAAATGCATAAATGCGGTCCAAGTGGACTAAATTCCTGTTTTCCGGTGATCTGAAAATATGCAGGTCTGATATWCCTCAATGTCTGACTGAAGCCAAAGCTGGTAGATTCTAGAAAGGAAGGTTTGACAAATGGTGAAATCAAGAATAAATGAGTTCAGTGATCCAGAGAACAGAATGGAAGAGAATTTTCTTGTGAAGAAATCAGGTAACCTTGTTGTGGTTTTGTAACTTGTTTACCAGCTAATCTCTTCTTTTTTCCTTTGTGACTCCAGCCGTCAGAGTTTATGACCAAATCGGATTGTTCACCACTCACCCACTATTCAATTGTTACCATTCATAAATCTGAATGGGATGTCTTGTAAGCATTCTTTTTTTTTGAAAAACTGAATGGAAGAAAGGAAGAAACTTCCTTAAGTAGGAAAAATCGCAGCAGGAAAGCATGGCTAAACTGTAAGAATTAGTATATATTAAGGAATAATACTTGTAGTTTTTCAGTAATTCAAAAAAATCCAGCACTGGTATTCACTGGAGGAAAAATGAATTGCATTGTTCAGCTTCAGCTTAATATAAATTCCTATACTTTTAAAAGGTCACTTCCTGAACCATATGATTGACAATTCCTATATCCTAGAGGGCACATCTAAGAAGAATGTTAAGGTACTTCAATGCATCCAGAGGAGGGCAACAAACCTGGTGAAAGGGCTGGAAGGAATGTCCTATGAAGAGCGGCTGAGGACTTCGGGTTTGTCTAGTTTGGAGAAAAGGAGGCTGAGGGGCGACCTCATCGCTCTCTACAGCTTCCTGAGGAGGGGAAGTGGAGAGGGAGGTGCTGATCTTTTCTCTCTGGTGTCCAGTGATAGGATGCATGGGAATGGTTCAAAGCTGCACCAGGGGAGGTTTAAACTGAACATGAGGAAGCATTTCTTTACCGAGACGGTGGTCAAAAACTGGAACAGGCTTCCTAGAGAGGTGGTTGATGCCCTATGCCTGCCAGTGTTTAAGAGGCATTTGGAAAGTGCTATTCATAATATGCTTTAACTTTGGTCAGCCCTGAAGCRGTCAGGCAGTTGGACCAGATGATTGTAGGTCCCTTCCAACTGAAATATTCTATTCTATGCTCTGCTCTGTTCTGCTGTTCTGTTCTGTTCTAATCTATACATGTGTCTATCAGTTTCTTCAATCACCTGCTGCCTTGTATTCTAGGATACRTAGATTTCTCTTTATTATTGTTTTATTGTGGCTTATTTGAAGGCAAACCCAAAAGTCCTCAATGACCATTCTACATGTTGAGTCTTCTTCATGTGCAGCCTTAGGAGTCTAAAAAAAACCCCTTTGCTCTCAACTGCCCAAGGGGGAAAGAGGAATGTTCATCTTCACCCCACCTGGAACTTGGAATGTTCATCTTCACCCTATGGAACTTGGCTGATGTGGAACTTCTGCCAAGTTTTCAGTTTGCATTTTTTCCCACTGCAGCTTCAGGTTTTGATTT